>JAVHLV010000056.1:0-286353 GCA_036785495.1 Colletotrichum neosansevieriae | reverse complement strand
AATTACGTAATAGAAGCCTCTAGAAGGGCTAGAATAAGTATAAATAACTCCTCTCTCCCCTACCTAGCTAGTTACTAGTTAATAAGCTGAAAATAATACCTATTTTAATACCTCCTTAATTACCTAAGCTATATTATATAATATTCCTATTACGTAATATGATTATGTAAGCGAGCTACCTCACTAAGACTATACTATTCTGCTTATATATATATAGTAGTAATAACTCTATCTTTATTCTATTATTCTATAATATAGCTTTAAGGTAAGTTACTATAAACTTCTTAATATTATCTATATAGATAACCTTTACTACTATATTAAAGATATTTTTCTACCCTTAGAGATAAATCCTTAATTAGTATACTAGCTTATCCTTTATATCTATAAAGATAATTACTTAAAAGTATATTTTATTATCTATAATTAGTAAAAAGTCCTTAAAGTACTTTACTAGCTTTACTTCTCTAATATTAATATAAAGAATATCTCCTACTTTCTCTATATAGTGTCTTAGTATTTATAGAAAGTATCTTAGGCTCTTTAAGAGATTATAGATCTTATAGAGTTATAGAACTACTAACTTAGAAAATATTATATAGCTCTTTATTATCTAAATAGTCTTTTTTATCTCTCTAAAGTCTAGGTAACTAAGTCTCCTATACTAAAGCTTAGATTTAGTTTTTTACTATATAGTATATATTATCGATATACCTAAATCTCTCTTATATATTATATTAAGGTTAAAACCTCTTTAATATATATTAAGTATTATAAATACTTATTTATTAGCTTTAATAAGTTTATTCTTATTAAGGTAACCTCTACTAAGGTAAAGTCTCTCTTTGCTAAATATATTAATAGAGAAACTTAGTATATATAATATATCTTATAATTATATTAACTCTCTGTTATTAAAGTATAATATAACTGTTTCTATATACTTAGAATAGATAAAACCTCCTCTTATATATATTATATATAGAGTTATTAATAAAATATACTTATTATTATTATACTATAATATATTATTTATTATATATATATTTATATCTATATCCTATAGCTAAGTATTATTACTTTACTTAACTATCCTTTAAATAGTTTCTTTTCTTTCTATATTCTTAGGTATATTTTTATATACTAAGTATATTCTAAGATTGCTTTATACTATCTAAAAGTTATTTAAGTCTATAAAGATATAGCAAACCTACTCTATTATTTTCTAACTCTCCTTTATAGACTCCTTCTTAGATATAATTATCTTATTATCACTCTTTTATAGTGTTAATAAAGCTTTATTATTAGCTTTATAGATAGGGTATACTTACTATATAGTATTAATATAGCTATAGCTATAATAATTATAGCCTATATAATCTCTCTTCTTAAGCTCCTTCTTAGTATTTTTCTTAAGTACTTTATCTATTATTTATATAATAGGTATAGACTTTATCTTATTAGTTATATAAGCCTTATTCTAGAGATTTACTATAAGTTCTTTAACTATTATTATAGATCTATTATAATACTTTAACCTCTAGTAAATAGCCTAGTTATAGTACTGCTCTTTAACTTCTTAGATAAATACTTAAATAGTTTTTTTAGAAGAGATAGTGCTACCTACTTATTAATATCTATATTATAGCTTGCTAAACTTTAAGATATATAATATAGAGTTACCCTTTATAAGCTTAAGAGTATATATCTAGTTTTATATTTATCCTCTTAGAATAATATCTATATTAATATATATCTATATAAGGGTATTCTAAATCTTAGAACTACTCTATATATATACTATAAGAAATAAAGGCCCTTTTATAAAGTTATTATATATCTTAATTATAATCTAAAGATTTTCTACTAGAGTTAATATATCTCTAAGAGTTACTCTATAAACTACTATTAAGATTTATACTTATATTAACTATATAATCTAATTTATAGATTTCTTTAGGTATAGATCCTTAGAAAACTTTATCTTAAAGCTCTTAAACTAATCCAAATCTAGTTTAGAAGTCTTACTAGGTATCTATATTATTAATAGAGTATTTATTATTATAATATCTAAATAGCTAGTCTTCTCCTATATACTAAAGTAAGAGTAAGCTAGGCTTACTAGGATCCTTAATAATAATAGTACTATTAGAGAGGATATATCTCTATTATTATTATTAACTATAGGTAGTGCTAGAGTAGTCTCTTATATACTCTATAACTATATTTAAAAAGTATTATGCTTTTTATATATCTATTAATAAGCTAACTAGAGCTTAGTAATCTTTTACTAAAGATCTATAATAGCTTTATCTTAAAGCCTTACTATCTCTAAGCTTTATAGTATACTTACTATAACTATAGATAACGATATAACTTCTTAGAAGTATATTAATATATTTATAATATATATATTATATTAGATAGTTATATAACTTTATTTTACTATTTTAATAACTACTATAAGGTAGATCTATTTTATAATATTATATAGATTATGCTACTATATAATAATAAGGATTTTATATATAGTTAGGAGTTAGAAATAAGGGTTTAATAAGCATATTAATTAAATTTATATAAGTAAAGCTATCTTTATACTAAATTAGAGTATATCTAGTACTCCTCTTATATATTATTAAGCCTCTAAGTTATCACTTATACCCTTAAATCACTACTTATGCCTCTAACCTATATATAGCTTAATATTACACTGCGCGCGGCCTGCCTATTGCGATGAGGCGCCGCCTGTGGTTATAACAGAGGGTGCATATATAGTGACGTTAGTCACGTGGACCTTGTGGTCTGTATATGCTTATCTATCTTATCTCTAATATGCTTGAGAGACTAAGCGCTTAGAGTGGGGGGTAATTATAAGAGACTAGTGTGATAACTAGCCTATATAAGCGCATGTGTGGTGCATTCCGGCACGAAGTGCGTGGAATAGCGGATCTTTTATATATAGCGTAGTTAGTTATTATATCGCTGCAGCATACTACCTAAAGCGTTATATTAATCTACTTAGTAAAGACCCCTTAACCTTAAAGTGAGTTAAAGAAGAGATAACTTAATAAAAGGTTTAATAATTAATAAAATAAGTATAAAAAGGGAGTTAATAAGTATTAGATATATATAGATTCTTACTACTTATTAAAGTGCTAGTATATCTTCACTAATAAGGTACTTAATAACTAAACTTTAAGTAAGATAGTTACTAACTTTATAAAGAAGTAATATAAGAGAGAATTAGTAAATAAGATTAACTATTTAAAGATCTCTATAAAGAATTAATAACTCTTAAAGTAATATAGAAAAAAGATAGAAGTTAAGAAGGTAATATTTACTATAACTTATATTTATAAGTTATCTAAATTAGTACTTTAAAATTTAGGCTTAATAATCTATATCCTAAATAACCTTAACTGCTTTAAGACTCTATATAGTACTTATAATAAAGATTTTACTTTTATATAATTTAAACTAATACTAATTAAAAATTATAGATCTATAATAATAAATATTATTAAACCTAAAGGTTATTTAGTAATATTATATCTCTCTAATACTATTTATTATAGTACTATAGTAAGTAACCTTATATTTTATAGATACTTAAAGAAGAAAGATATCTACTAAGATAATAAACTAGATAACTACTATTTTTAATAATAAGATAGTATATTTATTACTAAAGTACTTAATATCTATAATTAATATATTCTTAAGTATATACTAAAGAAGCCTTAAGTAGTATTCTATAATAATACTATACTAATTTCTCTATAATATAATATCTATTCTATCTTAATAAGAAGAAAGCTAAAGAAGGATATCTATAATAACTAGCACTCTTAACTTAGCTATATAAAAGAAGCTATAATATACTATCTAGAGATAGTAATATATAGTATAAGAGTAAAAGGCAGAATACCCCTAATAATAGTAAACTATAATATATATAGCTTAGGAAAGATAATTTAATAAGTATAATAAATACCTAGAAAGTCTATTATAACTTTAATATTAAGAAGATAAATAGCCCTAAACTTTTACTTATTTAAGTAAGAATATAGAGGCTTTATAACCCTTCTACTCTTTATAGACTAACTATTAAGTTATATCTAAGACTATTACCTTAAAGACTACTTAATTAGAACTTTAATAAAAGCATTTACCTAATTTATTAACTTAGTTAAAAAGAAGTTAAAAGTTATAATTAAGATCTTTAAATATAATAATAAGATCCTAAAATACCTAGAGATAGAGAGCCTTATCTAGATAATAGATATTTAAATTAAGCTATTAGTACTAAATATCTAAGCTTAAAATAGAGATAAAGAGAGGATTATAGTAGTTATAAAGATAAAGGCTAGATATTTTTATTTATTATTAAAACTTCCTCCTTATTTATAGCTAGAGATTTATATAGCAGTAATCTATATATATAACTATACTTTATTATAGTTAAGAGGTTAGAAAACTCTATATAAACTTCTTTACTAATCTATAAAGAGTAATATTACTATACTAAATATCTCCTATCTATAATAATATAGCTATAAAGTATTTATCTTAACTATATAAGCTTAACTTTATAAAAACTACCTCTAGTGCTTTAACTCTAAGACTTAGATTAAATATCTTATTAGCTATACTTTATTAAACTCTTACTAAGTTTAATACTTAGTAAAGTGAGAAGTTATTACTATAAAGAATATTAAGTTTAATAAAAGTATAAAATTTAGCAGTAATATTAATAAGTAGAAAAATAACTTTTAGGAAATAACCTAAAAGGAAATATATAATTACTATAATAATATTATTAAGTTAATAAAGCTATAATAGATACTAAGCCTAAATAGTACTAAGAATAATAAAGAAGCTAAATAGTTACTACTAACTAATTTAATAAAAACTAATAAGGTTAATATATTAACTAAGTTTTAGCTATAAAATAAGTTTAAATATTTCTAAGCTTAGTTTTAACTTATTACTCTATCTTAATCTCTATCCTTATTATTTTTCTAAGTAATAGAGAATCTTAAGGTAAAGAGGAAAGAGGTTATTACTACTATATCTAAGAAATTTAGGATAAATTTAAGAACCTTTTATAAAGTAGTATTTCTAGTTAATATAAAGCTAAGTAAATTAATTAAGTAATGAGATAATCTCTATACCTATTTATAGTTTAGCTAATTTAGAGTTAGTAAGAAGTATAACTAGATATTAAGCTTTAAAGCTAGGAGCTTTTTACTTAGTTTAATAATATTAAATAATTCTACTAAGAATAGGTTAAAGAGATATCTAAAAGAAACTTACTAAAGAGATCTATTATTATTACTCTTATTTTATAGCTAACTAGCTAGTTATCTATTAGGGAATAAGTTTAGAGAAGCTAAGAAATTATATCTAAATAGTTATAAACTATTAAATTTATAGATTAAAGTACTTAGTATAATAGTATAAAGTTATAAAGTTTTTAGCTACTACTAAGTATATATCTATAAGCTAAATAAGTATAGAAAACTTATTAAATTTAAAGTAAGACTTATTATTAAAGAAGATTAGTAGCTTTATAATCTAAGAGATATCTATATTACTACTTTAGCTAGTATATTTTTTAAAACCCTTATTATAGTTATAAACTAGTTTAATATAAATCTTCTATAATATAATATAGTTAATATTTTTATTTATACTAATCTTAATAAAGAAGTTTATATAGAGATAGTATTAAAGTATTAAAAGAGTAGATATATTCTAAAGTTACTTAAAGCCCTCTATAGACTTTACTATTTACTATTTCTATAGTAATAATACCTAAAAATAGGTCTTATTATAAGTAGGTTTAAGTAAGTAGTTAGTAAAAACTACTACTAATATAATAGTAAGATCCTATTCTTCTTCTATGTTAATAACTATATATTTATATATCCCTTTTCTAAAAAGATTAAGATAAGATAGCTAATTAATAAACTTTAACTATAATACTACCTTAAAGAAAAAAAGGATATTTAGTAGTTTTTAGAAATTAAGGTTATTTAAGATTAATATAACTATAAACTATAGCTTTTATAGTTATCCTTCTTTAAAAAGCTATTAAAACTCCTACATAGTAAATTAATAAGAAACTATAAAACTCTAATAGTAGAAGAAAACCTTTTACTCTATAAAGAAGAGATAATAAAGATTAATATTATAGGATATTAGTAAAAAATAGAATTACTACTATATACTATAGTAATAATAAGACTTAATATCTTATTTATAGTTAGTAAACTTACCTACTTTAACTAAAACCCTAGGCTTTATTATTAATATACTATAAACTATATTATTTAATACTTTATATAAATAAAGAAACTATATCTATAATATAGAGTTTCTAAGAGATTAACTAAAGAACTTAAAGTTATATTAGATACTAATTTTACTAATAATATATTAAACTATAAAGGCTCTTAATTTTTTATAATAAAGCTCTTTAGAGAGATAATATTATAGAGAGTAAATAAGTAAAATATAGTTATTATATTAACTATAGAGGTAAAGCTTCTTATCTTTTTCTAAGTAGTAAAGAAAGAACTATTTATAAGTTAACTTATTACTGCTCTATAAATTTCTTTCTTAAATAATAAACTACTTAAATTTATAGATTCTATAGCTATTAATATACTAAAAGTTATAATTTAGTATAATAATCTATAAACTATAAACCTTATTATAAAAGAGATATTCTAGCTATAAATAAAACTCTACTATATTAATATCTATAACTACTAGTTATAATAGGAGGTTATAGAGAGGTATATTAAGGTTATCTATATCCCTTTAGCTAAATTAATAGCTAATAGATTTATAAAAGCCCTCTTATAGCAGTTTTATAAGAGATTTATTACTTAGTTAGGCTTTATTAATAAGTTATAAATAATTATAGAGGCCTAAAAGAGAGAGAAGTTATAAAATATTAATAATAATATTAAGCCTAGATTTAAGTAAATCTAATACCTAACTTAAAGGAGTAACTTTATAGCTACTATATTAGCTAAATTAACTTACTAAATCTATTACTAATTACTATATTATATCTATATAAAAGAGAGGGTATTATATTAATATTTAAGCCTTTGAGTATATAATTTACTAAAAACTTAACTTATATAAGTAACCTAAGTTTTTTTTACCTTTTTATAATTATACTATAACTTCTTAGAAACTAATAATATCCTTATAAGCTATACTAACTAGTTCTTATTATTAATAATAATACCCCTTTAAAATACTCTATAAATAGTAATAAAGAATAATAGAGAGTAATAATCCCTCTTACTATAAATAAGTAATTCTATAAGATAAAGTAGTTAAATTAAGCTATAATAAATAACTATAAAAGAAGCTATATCTCTTTATATAATAATCCCTCTCACTAATAAGATTATTAAGTTAGTACTACTTAAATAAGTTTATTATTACTAACTTTTTAAGCAGACTTTATAAAGCCTTAAGATAAATAAGAAAACTAAGTTATAATATTATAATTAAGGGCTAAGAGCCTAAATACTTTATAATAATCTATAGATAATACTAAGAAATAATACTAAAGAAGGGATTATAAAATAGATAAATAATAGGGTTATAAAGTTATTAATAGATATATAAAATATTAAATAACTTTATATTAAATAGATATATTTAAATAACCTCAAATATACTAGATTTAAAGTGCTTTAGAGTTAATTAGTAAACTTAGCTAGTTATACTATATTATGCTATATTATATTAAAACTAAAGGAGTGTGTTAAATTAACCCCTTAGTATATATAGTAATATGCTAAGTGCACGCAAAAGCAGCAGCAACTATGGCGCAATAGTATAATATAGATATTAGCCACTTTTAGGTATAAATAACGCGTGGATCCATATACAGAGATTTCCAGATAGCTACACACTCAATACACCATCATTTTACACCCCATACCGTACGATTTGATATCTTTTTCCTATGCGCACCCTGGTTGGAGTTAGCGCGCCCGGGCCGCTTTGGGCCCGCGCGTGGAGCCGGACTAACGTCGCGCCCGACTTGCACTGCGCGTTCCGGACCCTACAATCTGACAGATTTAAACCCATAACCCTAGTTAGATTAGAAAGATATATATAACTGACTAATATAGCATTCAGACTGTTAATTATTAAATTCGCAAAAGATCGAGTGGGCGCCCCAGTGTTGCAAACTTGTCCCCTTATCTGACAGGATGCGCTCATTCCATTTCCTGGTTGCAGGGGGCTGCCACATGAAGATGGGGGACCAGAAGAGGGCTCTGGCGGGTTTCGCACTGCTGCACTGTCTGCGCCCCCAGGAAGGCACCTTGGTCTGCATATAAGCTTCGCCCACGCCAAAAGTACCCGAGGCAGCGTGGCGGCGCCGCCAGGTGCATCGTGTTCGGCCTGTGACTGGTGGATGTGGGGGACCAGATAACGTGTTGCTGAATACCCAAGGTACTTACTTGCCTTACCTGATGGTTGTAGAGATACACTAGGTACGAATGCCCCTTGTGCAGTGCTGTGCATGATAAGTAGCTATGCAGAGTTCCTCGTGACTTGGGAAGGTGTTTACACGTGTAGTTCTACTCGCGTGTCTCTGACCTCTATGTCTCATGAACTCAATCGCTGCGGGCGTAGGGAGCAAGGGTCCGATTGTACCCGCGAATAAGTACCTTACGCGACCGCATCTTGCGAGGCAAGAGATACACTGATAACTAAGGTATGACAATGGAAGTTGATAGTGCACTGAGAGGTCTCCTGGAAGTCAACAGTTTAGCCGTCAGCATTTGCCGAAATCGCCATTCTGCTTACCTACGTATGTTATATTAGACACCGGAATGCACCATAGCAAAGGTTTTGCAATCGGATACGGCGCCGATGTGCGGATTGCGGTCAAGGTAAATCGCAATTGTGATAACAGGATATAATGAACCGATGCGGAATTGTGCAGCGACCAAACCAAGTACACGATATCTGCCGACGCTCCTCTGAATTCTTGCTCCAGCAATCTCCAGCAATCGCGATTCTCATTGGGCTAGGTAGGTAGGCAAGCCTAACGAAGGCGACTTACTACAGTAGGTACCTTACAGTCCTTACCTGAGGAAGTCAAGTTGCATTGCGTTACTTTCGAGATGTGTAATGGCCCCCACACCATCGGCCGGGGCAACCGCCAGCGCCGCTTCTGACATTGGGTGTTCAGAAAGCCTGGGGGTTCTGAGGATATGTAAATGCGGCGGCTACTTGTCCAACCAAATCGCGTGATTGCCTTCGTTGCCGTTCGCTGCCCACGCAGGGGTTTACAGCCCTCGATCCCCGGCCCCAAGCCTGGCCCAGCCTTGAGGAGGCGAGGAGGGAAATATGAGATGTCTAGATGTAGATGTTCTCACACTTTCCTGTTTAACGCGTCTCTCTTCAAGCCAGAACCTTGAATCGGGCTTCGACAACCACTTGAGCCTTAAATACTTCAAGCTCTTTCCCATGGCTGGGTTCGGCAGCACAGTTGACTCCCTCCTCGAGACATACTCTTAAGTGTTTGTCGCTGCTGAAAGGCTTGAAAAGCGATAACAAAAAAAGCCAACCGCGTCAGCTCCGAAAATGCATTCGTTCGGACCGGTCCAAGGTGCGAAGTGTCTACTCATCAAAACTTTCCCTAAACGGCACTCATCTTGAGAAGGGCGATGGTATGTGTATCCCAATAAAGGGCAAACATCTCATACTCACACTACACCGCAGCTGCGGCGCGCTCATCACTGCGGAAGGTCATCAAACGCCTGACGTCCGCCACGACCCGACTGATGCGCGTCATAACGAGGACCCAGAATCCCGTCATCGACTACCGGTCACTGAGATCGCTGTCCAACTCATCGCGCCTAGACGCTGTCAAGACTATTAACGAGCTATCGCGTCGGCTGAGCAGCTCGTCGCTCGAGTCTACTTCAGGCTCGAGCACCCAGAGCAAGCGAGAGAAGGGCACCAAGTCTTCGGGCAAGATATCAAAGTCGAAGCAGGAGAAACCTGGAAGGTCAACCCGCGATAAAGCAGGGATTGTTGTCAAAGAGAAAGAAGACTGTCCACTGCCTGCACTCCCGCCAGGCCCGAGTGTTATACCTGGGATGGACCCGAAGAAGCGCATATCAGTGGCCACCATGTCATCAGGAAGCACGAAGCTTGGGGAGATTGGGTTGAACAAGCTTCGTCGACGGCGATCACACCATTCGGCTGCATCTGACGACTTCGCCGTACAGCCGATCTATCCGATAAGACGTATCTTCATAAAACTAAAAAGAAGAAGTTCCTGGGTATTTTTGGTTATGGTTGAGGCTGTTAGATAGACAGTGGACACCGGTCATAGGTAAGAGAAGAGAGGAGAGGGCATCATAATAATTTACAACAATTCCACGATTTATAAAGATAATGAGACTAGTTTGTCATAAGAAGATCACTTAGCAACATTCAATTCTTGTCAGATTATAGGGTCCGGAACGCGCAGTGCGAGTCGGGCGCAACGTTAGTCCAGCTCTGTGCGCGGGCCCAAAGCAGCCCAGGCGCACTAACTGTAACCAGGGTATACACAGGAAAAAGGGGTTAGGATACACCTAAATAAGGGTGAATATATAGAAGGAACACACACACTATAGTATTATAAATATATATATAATTACACCTAATTTAATAATTAATAGTCTAATATATACTATATTACTATAAATACTACTCTAAAACCTGAATTATAAAATAATAACTACTATAACTGCCTTTTAGCTATATAGATATAGTAACTAGATCCTCTAGATTAACCTCCTATATATAAAGGTGTCTAGCCTTAAACTATAAAATAGTATTAACCTATATACTACTATTCTAAATACAAATAGTATACTCTAAAACTATTATAGAGGTAAGGTTATAGAGCTAACTATTCTAGATATCTCTAACTACTCTATAAGTAGTATAGTAAATAGTATAGTAGTTATACTACTAAGTAATAATATAACTACTATATATATTAATATAATTATAAACCTATTAAAGATAAATTATAAGCTATACTAAGCTTACTAAGCAGACTATATACTTAGAGATAAGTACTATAAAGTATATAAGAAGTAATAATATATACTCTAAGACTAGATCTATAATAATATCTATCTAGATCTCTTATACCTATACTATACTATAAATAAAAGTATTAACTACTAAGTATATATACTCTATAAGAGTATTAGTATTAATACTTATAAGTATAAAGCTATAGCTAGAAATAGTTTGTGAGGGTATAGATAGCTAAAGGCCTAGATTGGGGAAGAATAATAACTTTGCGCAATAATAGGTATATAGTAGTATATTAAGTATAACTTAGCTTCTTCTCTAATAGTGTGGGAGCCCCTTTTAAAGTATATGTGTGAGGGTTTTGCAAGGGTTTGGCATATATTTAGCGCTGCTTACTAATACCCTTATAATTGCCCCCCTCTCTAAGGCCTTAGTCTCTAAGGCCCTAATTAGCTCTTATAGGCTTAGCTGTGGGCCTGTTTAAATGATATCCTATAATAATCTAAATAATCTAATTATCTAATATCTAAATACTGCTTATTTTAGTGTTATTTTAGCGCTTATTTAGTGCGCGTTTAGTAAAAGTTATTATAATATAATAGGGTTATTATAAACTTAATATATACCTATTAAATATCTAACTATATAGGATTATTGCAAACTTAATATATACTTATAGTAAATATAGTATAGGGCTGTTATAAACTTAATATATATCTATAACTATATAATATCTAGTATAGGGTTATTATAAACTTAATATATACCTATTACTATTATATATCTTAGTAATACTAAGGATATACTAATTATATATTAAATAATAGCTGTGTAACTATGGTCTTCTACTATAACTATAGTTAATAGTTATCTTTTTATAAATTGAGGTATTTGACCTCTTTAATAGTCTATATAGTGTTTATAGATACCTTTAGTAGTACCTTTACTAGTGCTTTTAGTACTAGGTTGCTACTAGCTTAGTAATAGTAATCTTCTATATACCCCTTCTAGAAGTAAATAATATAAGTATAGTTCCTCTAGCACTTATTAGTAGTATAGCCTATATAGCTATATATTATATAGTTTCTAGGATATATAGTCTTTATAAGCTATTTAGACTATTTAGTCTCTGAGGCTTTAGTAATAGTATACTACTTATAGTATAGTTTCCAGGCTCTCTTAGTAGCTATAGCTATATCTAGCAGCTTCTAGTTATTAAACTGCTGCTATTCTAGGTTCCTCTAAACCTATAAACTTAGATAGTAAAAGAAGGAAAAAGCTAGTATATAGCTATCCTTATAGGGCGTTTCTAATATCTATAGTATTACTAACTATTTAGTAAAGAAGTAGAGGGAACTCTAATCTATACTCTATTAGGCCTTATAGAGTAGGCTATATAGTTACTACTCTTAGAGAGCTGGGTTAATATAGGATTAGTAAGTAAATACTAAGAAGTTAGCCTATATAGCCTTATAGTTAAGGGTAGGGGTATAGTTTCACTACTACGTTTAGAGTGTAGATAAGATCTTTATAAGTGCCCACTATATATAGTAGCTATTAGAGGCATTATAGAGGTTATTTATATTCTATATAGCAGTAAGCTAATCTGCTATTTATATAGGAGTAGAGTCCTCCTTAAGGGTAGTGTAGGAGTAGGCTAGAGGGTGCTTATATTAGCATATAGCAGTTAGCGTGCAGGCAGTGAGGGTGCGCAGAAGGTCTGCGTAATTATAACCCTAGTATTAGATAATATGTAAAAGCTCTGTGATAACTGCGTTGCTTAATAATATAGTTAAGGGCGTAGTTAAGGGTATATTTGCAGTTATAGTTAAGGGTATAGCTGTATTAGTGGTTATTGCAGTAGGCACAGGCATAGTGGATAAGGCTAGTGAAAAACTTTCGCTATTAGCGCTAATATTAGTAATAGTGTAGCAGGTAGTTAGGTATATAGTTATAATTCCAGGCTGATCTCTTAAGATAAGGTAGAAGTTATATAATTATAAGGGTATAGATAGCTAAAGGCCTAGATTAGAGAAGAATAATAACTTTGTATAATAATAGATATATAGTGGTATATTAAGTATAACTTAGCTTCTTCTCTAATAGTGTGGGAGCCCCTTTTAAAGTGTGTGTGTGAGGGTTCTGTGAGGGTTTAGCACACGTTTAGCGCTGCTTACTAATACTCTTATATAGTTATATTATAACTCTAGACCTCCTAGTATATAAGAAGCTACTTATAAAATATAATATAGAGAAATAGCTTATAAAGTAGGAAAAGGCTATTACTAAAGTATAAGCTAGCAGCCTTATATAAGTAAAAAAGCCTAACTAGTAGTTTATAGACTTTATAATAGCTCTTAGTAATAGCAGTTTAGACACCTAGATCTATATATACTAAATAATAATATAATTATATATAAATACTAGCTCCCTCACTATAGAAGATATACTAAAGAATATCTAAGTTATCCTTAATATATTTAAAATAGCTAACCTATATACTAAAATAGGCTAAGAAGTATTTAGCTCTACTATATTAATAGATAATAAAAATACTATATCTAAGAATAACTTAGAAGTATCTAAGAAGCAAAAACTTACTATATACTAAGTATATAAAGGAGAGCAATCTATAACACCTAAAAGCTATAAAAGGGTGCTTATAACTATATAAATAACTAATAAAAAGAGCCTCTACCTAACCTACTATAGCTACTACCTCTTAGCTAAGTGCTAGATTATATTTAAAGAACTATACCTAGAATATCTTTAGAAAAGTAAATCCCTCTACTACTTAGTAGAGGAGTATATTAATAATAATAAGAAGCTTATAAAGCATATTTATAAGCTTAAACTAAGTAGTAAATAGTATATAGAGGATAAATAACTATATAGCTGCTATAGAGAGACTTTTAAGTCTATATTTTATATATAGCTAAATAACTACTAACTCTATAACTCTACTATTCTAAACTCCAGAGCAATAATATATATATTTAATAATACCTTATAGTTTACTATACTTACTAAAGCAGCTCCTAGTAACTTCCTATAGGTAGGTATATATTAGGTTTCTATTAAGAGATATAGTATAATTAATATTAAAGTAAAGGGGTATAGTAGAAGCATAATATATCTATAACTATATAATATAGCACTCTGTTATAGATTTATAAATAACCTTATATTACTTAGAAAGCTATACTAGTATAGTATCTAATAGGATATAAGCTTATAAAATAACTATCTTTAAAAATTAGATTATACCTACTTCTATATATTAGATAAGAGGTATTACTAATAGGTCCTTAAATATAGGGAGATCTTAGAGAGTGCCCTACTATAGAGTAAAAGAGATAAGACAGATACTATATTCCTTATAAGTGCTTAGTAACCCCCAGCTAAGCACTATATATATGTATATATAATATAATAATAAAATAATAACCTATCTATAGCAGTACTATAATATAGCACTAATACTTTAAACACCTAGGCCTAGAAGCTATTTAACACCTCTTAAATAGTATAAGAGAAGTCTACCTTATCTAAAAGAGTAAGCCTATTATAATAATTAACTATAATACCTATAGTATAAATAAGGTTTACCACTAAGTATAATAAGTACTATAAGAGTCTATTAAGTATATAAAGCTAGGTAAGTATATTATCCTAGACTTCTATAACTATAATAAAGGCTATAAAGAGTATTACTTAGTGCTACTTATAATAGATTAGCCTATAATATATATCTAGAACTTCTACCTTATATAATAAAGTATAGATAAGCTCCTTATAGTAATTAAGAACTACTTAATAATACTCTTAATATAGTATAGAGCATATATAAAGGTAATCAAAACAAACCTTAAACTTATAAAGTACCTATATATTATCACTACTATTAAGATATAAGATATCTACCTTAAGCCCTCTACTACTAACACTTAAGCATAGAATAGCAGAGCAGAATAAGTTAGTGCTATAATTAAGGAGTATATAAAAGCTATAATAATAGGCATAAAGCTACTAGATATACTATAGCCTAAGATAATAAAGTTATCTACCTATTTATATAACTATATATCTATAGCAGTAAGAGGCTAGTAAACACCCTATAAGCTATTCTATAAACACTTCTAAGCAAGCAAGTCTACTAACTATATATACTCTAACCTCTCACACCTACACACCTATAGCTATAAGGTATTTACTATAATAAAGGAAGCTTAACTTAAGTAATAACACTATAAGAGGCTTATACTATATATATTTATTAGCTTCTTAATAGGCTATATATCTAGTAACTTCTTTTATATATAGAACCCACTATATATAGAAGTATTTACTATATATAATATAATATTTAATAAGAAGAAGTTTTTTAATAGTAACTTAAAGAGGCTTACTAAAGAGTTTTAGTATATAGACCTTACTATAATATAAGAGCAGATTAACTAGCTAATTAGTAAAAGCTATATATAAGCTACTCTATAAAACGCTAATAAGGAGATAAATAAGGTAGTTAAGTATAATAACCACACTAATAAGCATATAGAAGATTTAGAAGCTATAGTACTAAAGAATATAGATATAGCTATATTATTACTATTATAGAGCCTAGTAGCCCTAGCTACTACTACTATACTAGAAATAAATAACACTCCTACCTATATAAATACTTATTTTAAACTAATAACCCCTCTAAAAACCCCACTAATAGCGTTTTTCACAGCTTTATAGAGCACACTTATAAGTATAAGGAGATATAGAAAAAGGTATAACTACCCTTTAAAATATATAAATAAAAATAAATAATATAAATTATTATTACTCTAGCACTACTACACACTACAGATCTTATTTAAAGCTGCCTTTTTAGCAGGCTATATATAGCTATACTAGAAGTATAAAACTATATAATTAGAAAATAGCTCTATAGCTTAGAGTATCTAGACTAATTACCCACTAAGTGTATATATAGAGTGGAACACCTTTAAAACTTTAATAGAAGTAGGTTATACCCTTAAAGTAGCTATAAATAAGATAGATCTATAATAGCAAGCATTTACTATAGCTAAAAAATAAAGGCTAGAGAGTATAGAGCACTATAGAAGTACTATAGTATATAGTAGTCTAAGTAAATTAGATAAAATAGCTACTCTATTAGATTACTTCTAGTCTAAGTTACCTCCTATACCTATATCTTATAATTAGCTAGCACTATATAATAGGTTTATAAAACTATATCTATTTATAAAGGAATTTCTAGAGACTGAGAAATCTCACCTAAAGGAATATAAAGTATTATAGTTCTAGTATAAAGTAGCAAAGTAAGAGGCTTATAGTTATTAAGTGCTTAGCTATTACTAGGTTTATATATATAAACTTAATAAATATAAGTAGCTAGTAAAGTTTAAAGTAAGACTTATAATCTAAGATAACTAATAAGTAAAAAACATATAGAATATATATATAGTAACGCTTATAGGTATATCTTTCTAAGTATTAATAGCTATAGCTACTTATTTTAATATAGAGCTATTATAATATAACACTATAAATATATTTATATATATATCTATTAATAAAACAGTGTTTATAAGTATACTACTAAGATATTACTATAATAGCAAGGTTCTATACCTATAAAAGGCACTTTATAGACTATACTACTCACTGCTACTTTAGCAAAAGCACTTAGAGGCTAGCCTTATAGCACTTAACTTTAAATAGATAGCTAGCAAAAACTGCTACTAATAGTATAAATAAGTAATATTCTTCTTCTATAGAGATAATTATATATTAGTATTTCCTTATAAGTATACTAAAAGCGCAAAGGAGGCTATAAATACCCTCTAAAAGCACTACCACCTTAAAGAAGGTTAGAACCCATAATAGTTTCTTAAAATCAAAGTGCTCTATAATAGAGCTATATATAAGCTATAGCTATTATAGTTAGTATTTATAAATAAAGCATAGAAGCTGCTTAAGCAGCATACTATAAGCCTTAATATAGATAACTAAGTATATACACCTATAATAAAAGATAAATTAGAACTATATAAAGGGAAAGCAGCTCTATAGAAGATTAACTACTACTAACACTATATTAGAATAATCCTATATATAGCAGTAATAATACAGCCTAATATAGTATTTACTATAAGCTATTTTATAAGGTTTAATAATAATCCAGGCCCTATATAATACCACACCACTAATTAAGTCCTCTAATATCTCTACTAAATATAATACCTCTACCTTAAATATAGTACTAAGTCTAGTAAACTAGATAATATACTTAAAGTCACTTTAGATACTAGCTTTATAGATAATATAGTTAACTAAAAGAGCTTATAAGCACTTATAATAAAGCTATTTAGAGGCATAATTATATAAAAGGCAAATAAGTAGATAATAGTTATAATATTAATAACTAAGATAGAGCTACTTATACTATTCTAAGTAGTATATAAAGCTCTCTTTATAAGCTAGCTAATAACTGCTTTATAAGTTTAACTTCTAAGTAATACTACTACTAAAGCTGCTTTTACTATACTAAGCATAATATTAATAATAATCCAGATCTAGTATAATAATTAATAAACTATTTAGCTAGTTAATATAGAGCTTATTTAGTTATAAATAAGGCTATAATATATTAATATCTATAACTACTAGCTATAGTAGAAGATTATAGAAGGGTATATAGTAGTTAGTTATATTCTATTAGCAGAGATAATAGTAAATAGACTTATAAAGATATTTATACTTTCTTAATTTAAAGTATTTTATAGTTAGCTATAAATAAGTAACTAATATATATAACTAGAAGCAAACTATATATAAAACCTAGAAAAAGAGAATAATATAAAGTATATAAAGGTAATAGAAACCTATATTTAGGATAAGATAGACCTTAATAGAGTTTAGAAATAGCCTTACTAGGCTAGTAATCTCTAAGAGAGTGTGTTAGATTATAGAGTCTAGAATATATAGTATAAGTTAGGTGTAATATTAGTCTGGCTCTATATATAGGCTTAAAGCGGCCTAGGCGTGCTAACTATAACTAGGGTGTGTGCAGGAAAAAGGGGTTAGGACGCACCTAAATAAGGGTGAATATATAGAATAACGCACACACTATAGTATTACAAATATATATACAATTACGCCCAATTTAATAAAACCAGTCTACTGGTTTAGTATAGGCTTGCTAACTACCCATAGGTACCTATATAGGTAGTATCTAAAACTACCTATAGGTAGTATCCACTTTAACTATCTATAGATAGTTAAGCTTATAGATAGTACTATCTATAAATTAATACTATATAGTACTACTTATAGAAAAATATATATAATAAACAGGTTTTAGTAAATATAAAGATTTAGGCTTATAAGTAAGATTACTATAAATAATTACTATAACTATATTAGAATACTTATAGTATTATAAAGTATTAACTTAAGAAATTTAACTTTACTTAAGATAGAAGTAGAAGTAATAGATATTTATTTACTATTAGATAAAGAGCTTATAACTACTAATATAGTAGTTTTTCTCTACTTCTATTATATTAACTTAAAAGAGTAGCTTATAGATAAGTAAGGTATTTATTAAGATATAGGAGGTATAAATAAGTAGCTTAGTTAGGATAATTAGCTTAAAAATCTTAGCTACTAAGTGCTAGATAAAGAGAGTAATAACTTATCTCTAGAGCTTTCTATAATATCCTTATCTTTAGAAATAGCTTAAACACTAGCTATATTATTACTATCTTCCTTAATAATAATAAAGAGGTTTAATATATTATTAAAGATTATAAAATACTTCTTAATATTATCCTTCTCTAAAAGAGAAAAGTAATTAAAAGCCTCTTTAATAATATATTACTACTCCTTAAAGATATCAGTAATATTAATATTATTAAAGATCTCTTTAAGTATTATCTAAGAGAGCTAAGCCTTATTATATTAATTAATCTTAATAATAAGAGTATTAAAGATAGTATTAGCTAAGAGGTTAAAGTAAGAATAATAGTAGATATAGTAAGTAAGGCTAAATAAGTATTTAAGAGGGATAGATATTAGTTAAATAGATAAAAAGTCTTAAGCTATTTAATAAATACTATGGAATCTTAGATTACTATTTTCTAAGCAAATCTAAAATTGCTATATAGTTTCTATAGAATATATAACTAATTATATTAGCTATAAAACTAATATATTATTAATATTATATATTAATATTAAAAAAGTTATTATAAATATTTTAAGCTTCTTAAGATATTAATAGCTTTCCCTATAACTAGTTAGTATAATTAATTACTATATTAAATTACTATAAATACCTTTTTCTTTAGACTATATAATAGTAGACTATATAATATATACTATAATCTCTAAGTTATAGCTTAATTACTAATACTATAGTACTCTATATCTTTATAGTATTACTTAGTATAAACCTTAATAAAGTCTTATTATACTTAAGTCTAGAGTATAGTAAAAGAGAGTAAATCCTCAAAAAAGTTTATAAAGTGGAATTATATATTATATATACTTATAATTAAGGTTCTAGGTTTAGGGGTAAGTAATATAGCAATACTATATATCTTAAAAAACTCCTTATTAATAAGCTTTTTAATATATTTATATAGCTTATCTTATCTATTTTTAGTAGCTATCTAAAAAACTATTACCTAGGTATAATCTTTATATAATACTTTTTCCTTTAGTATAGTAGCATAAAGATCTAAGTAAACTATTATAACTTATAATAAAGTAAAGATATAGCTAGGAGTAAGGTTATTTAACTAGCTAAGAAGGTTAGTAAAAAGCAAAAAGGAGCTAGTAATATTAAGTAGAATATTAAGAGCTTTCTAATTAGCCTTAGTAAAAGTAAACTAGGCATAAAGAGAGTGCTTTTTAATCTAAGCTAAAATTATTATCTTAAGCTCTCTTATATAAATATATATAAGTATAGTAAAGTTCTATCTTATCTTAATATTATAAAGTAAGTATAATAGTTACTAATTTTTCTAGATAGATTTCTAGAGGTTAAGAAACTTTTATATCTTCTTACTAAATAGCTTTAGGGAAATAGCTAGAGACTAAATCTAGATAACTATTAGTATATAGATAATTTCTAAATATTTATACTTACTTTTTAAATAATATCTCTAAATAGACTAAGAGATATATTATCTTTAGTATTTAGATCTTAGCTATCTAAGCTAAATAGGTTATTATTCTCAAAGTCCTCCTTATTTTTTAAGTAAGTAGTTAATAGTTAAGACTCTATAAATATATCTACTATAGAGATCTAAAGAGCCTTAAAAATAGCTTTAATAATTAGATTAAAGATATAGACTAAATAGTAAATATAATATATTAGCTAGACTAGAGATACTAAATCTTTTATAAGTTTCTAAGCTAAAACTTTAAGCTTAAAGAAACTTATATTATCTACTAAAACAGTCTAAAAGTTAATAGTTTTATATATCTTTTAGTATATCCTCTTAAGGAGATTTAATAGAGCTCTAGCTTACTTAATTACTATATATCTATTAGTTATATTAATAGCACTAAGAAGCACTTATTATAACCTCTATTACTAATTAATAAAATAATAAAGAACACTAAGCAGAGAGTATTTTAAGCTAGAAGTACTCTAGATATTAATTATAAGAGAGATATTAATAATAAGAGGAATTAACTAAAAAGTAGTTTATTAAATCTATAAAGCTTCTTTAGCTATCTATTTTTAGAGAGTTTATTAAGATAGTAAGTAGTAAAGGGAATTAAAATATAAATAAAAGTTCTTAAAGGTAAGGTTTATAATAAAATTAAGAGAAAGGTTAGTACTAATAATAAAGTAAACTAATACTTATTAGTTTAAAGTAAGTATATTATAAGCCTTCTAAATCTAGATTACTATAAAAGATTACTATAAATATATTAACTAACTTATAGCTATTATACTACTACTATTATGCTAAGTATAAAGATATACTTTTAAGTTAAGATATTATTATATAGCACTTATACTAGAGTTCTTAATTATAGAATAAGTAAAAGATTATTAATAATATTTATAGAGTAACTTTAGCTCTCCTGAGATTAAATTATAGTCTTAGTAGAACTATACCTAATAAGGAGTCCTATAAGGGAGAGTCTAAAATAATTTTATAATTACTTTTTGCTTTAATTTAGGAGCTATTAACTATAGTATATATTTTCTAAGTTAAATCTATTTAAGATATTATAGTAGAGTTTTCTAGAAGGTGAGAAAAAGTTAAGTAGTTTTAAGAATAAAAATAATAATTTTTAATTATAGCTATAAGCTAATAAGAGGGGAATAAGTTATTATATAAGTTATTATAAGCTAGGTAGTATCTAGTAGTTTAGAAGCTTCTAATCTAAAAGGGTCTAGTCTATAAGAGTCTAACCTAGAAGAACTTACTATTATAAATAATAGAGCAATAAAGGATACTAAAGGAGAGAAAATTTATAGATTACTATAAGGTAAATATAAATAAAAGATAAAGTATAATTATATAAGTAGCTATTTTAGGGTTTCTAACTAATTTATTTACTTTATAAATTTAGTTAGATTTAGACCTCTTATCTTTTTTTTTTCTTTCTACTTATATTTATCTTTTAATATCTTACTTATTAACTAGCTTTATATTTAATAGAAGCTTTCTAGAAAGAATAGAGAGCTCTTTACTACTAATTTAGAACCCCCTATTAAAGGCAGGGTATAATCTAAATAAGCCTTAAAAATAGCTAGTTAAAGAGGTTCTAGAAACTCTATAAAGAAGTATAAGTTATATAATAACTATTACCTAAGCTAGCCTAGATATTAATAGTTCTAAGATTAAATTACTATACCTCCTGCTATAGAATCTTATAATAAAGTTTGCTAAAAGGATAGATACTAGTTAACTACTATAAGTAGTCTAAAAACAGCTACTAAAAACAGCTTAGAAAAAGCTAGTTTAGATTATAAAATACTAGAAAGTTTGCAGATAGAGACCTAATAATAAGTAATATAATTATTATCTTAAGCTTTCACTAAGAAATATAGTAACTATACTTTATAAAATTTAAAAATACTAAAAGATAACTAATCTTTTAATTCCTTAAAGTATATTTACTAAATTAGTTTAAGAAATAACTTATAGTCTTCCTCTTAAAAACTACTATTAGATTTAATTCTAATTATAAGCTATTAAAGCTCTCTATAAGATCAGTAAGTAATTCCTTATTAATATATTTAAAAGTAAGAGATATCTTACCTTTTTGCTATAAAATTATATTAATATTAATAGATATAAATCTCTATGCAATTTATACTAAGTATATAACCTTATAAAAGAAGGATATAGACTTAGTAAAGAAATTAATAAAGAAGATAGTAGTATAGAGTGTTAGATTAGTTTAGTTTACTTAGATTACTTTAAATAATTACTATAATAATTACTTACTTTCTATTTCTAATACTATTACTAAATCTAAATAGCTATACTATTTAGAGCAAAAAGTTAAGTTAATAAGTAAGCTTCTAAGTAATCTTACTAACCTATAGCTAGTTATAGAGAGTACTATCCCGCCTAAGCTTAAGCTTAAAAAAGAAGGGGATTAGCTATAAAATAACTAAGAATAAACTATTTATTATAGATAGAAAGTTAACTACCTAAGTAAGAGTAGTAAAGTTATTCTAAAGCTAGAATAAACCTATAAGCTTCTAAACACCTCTCTAGACTATCTAGTTAGTAATTTTAGTAAATATAGCCTTAACTAATAGCTTAAAGAAGGAACTATAGTAATACTTAGCTATAGTATATAGTATACTATATATCTTAAGGGTAGGGTAGTATACTAAGGTAAAGTTTCTATTTAAATTAGTATAAATATAAAAGATCACTATAATAGTATATTATTTATATCTTAATCTTCTTAATAAAAGAGTTAAGAATTAGGTATTTCTGCTTCTTTTAGGAGAGATACTTTAGCTATTAGTATTTAGTAAGGGAAAACTAAAGAAGTACCTCCTCTTTAATAAAGATATTACTAGCTATTAGGTAGTTATAGCTTAGTTAAATTAGGCTATACTTATATATAATAGCTACTATAAAGGCAGGGTTATTTATAAAGTGCTTAATTTTAATATAAAGTCTCTCTAGTATAACTTCCTAGTTATTATAAAAGAAGTAATACTCTTAGATATAGTTTTTCTATATTTATTAATAATTATAGTAATTAATTATAGTAATTTATATACCTTAATAAGCTTATTAATAATTATAGCAGATTGCTTAGTAATATTAATAATAGGTATTTTCTTATTAATACCTATATTAAAATTAAGCAAACCCTTAATATTATCTAGATTTATTTAGATATTCTTATTAATCTTCTCTATAGAGATATCTTTCTAAGCCTTATCTCTATTTTTAGCTATAATATTATAGTAGCTAGAGGAGGCTAAACTAGCTATTCTAGTAAGAAGCTAGTTTAAGTAAGTTCCCTTTAATATACTATAAAGATATTAATATATACTTAATTAAGAGATAAAGATACTTACTATTAGGCTTTAATTTATTAGATCTCTTAAACCTCTAGCTTAGTATATTTAGTTATAGAACTATTAGTCTACTTACTTAAAGCTTTAAGAGCTTTAAGCTTATAGGCCTTTTACTATCTAAGAGCCTTTTTAGCATAATTAACTTCCTTTTAGGCCTTATTTATATTATTAATTTACTAGTAAGACTTTTTAGTATTTATATTCTCAAAATAATCTAACTCTGCTTTACACTTTGCTCTAGTACTAGATCTAAGCAGCTAGCCTATAGTAAATTAGTATAAAGAATTACTATAAAAATAAGCAGAATATACTATAATTATATTCTAAGGATATTTTAATATAACTTACTAATTTATAAAAGTTAGCTACTTAAATTTATAAGTAAAATTATAATATTACCTTACTTATAGTAGTTATAATTATGCTTTTATTATAGTTATTATACTTAGTAGGTTATTATTTAGAGAGAAGTTTTTTTTAGCTTTAAAATATTAAAAAAGATTAAAATATATAATAGTTAGTCTATATACTAACTTGCTCTTTACTGTATTTTCTCTCCTTTTATTCTAAATATATAAAAATAAAAATATCTATAATTTTATTAATAATATATTTAGAAGATTCTCTATTTAATAAGCCTACTTCTATATTTTTAGAATATTTATATAATTTATAGTAGATTTTAGAAACTTAATACTTTATACTATTAGCCTCTATTAAATAAAGAAAGATATTTACTCCTTTCTGCTTAGTTAATAAAAATTATTACTAAATATAAATTCTACTTTTCTCTAACTATACTAACTTTCCTCTTATATCCTATAACTACTATAACTATAAATAAGTAATTTATTCTTTTAATTATTATAATAATTATCTATACTAATCTCTATTTAAGCTATAGCTTCTATATATATAAAAATATAGTATAGAGCTACTACTACTAGTAAAAAGCTTATTATAGGTAAGAAGACTTCCACTAAAAAGACTATTACTAAGAAAACTACTACTAAGATTACTAAGAAGTTAGCTAGAAAGTCCCTTCTTAGCTAGTCTCTTATTCCAGACTAAGCCTAAAAGAAGAAGCACTATTAGCACCCTAGTAGTAAGCTAAGATTACTATAAAAGATAGCTATAAACTAACTTACTTTAGCTAAGGCTTTTTATAAGATTAGAACCTATTAAAAATTAACTAATCTTATTATCTCTAAGCTTCTCTTCTAGTAGGTTTACTAGAAAATTTATAATAATATTAACTATAGTAGCAATATTTACTAAGTAAAGTTAGCTATTAGAGCTCTCTAAGAGTCTTTAAAAAGTCTTCTTTCTAGTATTTTTAAGAGTAATTATCCCCCTCTCTAATTTATTTATTTATTAAACTAATTAGTTTAGTAATTAATCTTATTACTATCTATACTAAATATATTACTATTATATCTAAAAACCTTAACTTAGTTAAGGCTATTCTAAGAGCTAGTAAGCTCTATAGTAATAAGTAGTTTAAGATATAAAGGTAAAAAGGGGTATTAAAATATAATAAGATAGTAATAGAATTTTAGCTATTTATAATATATCTATAAATTAGCCTAATTACTATAAAAGATATCTATAACCTCTAATAAAAACATAAATTACTTATAGGTATAATTACCTATAGGCTACCTAAACCTATAGGTATAGTATTTATACTATACCTATAGGCTTAATTACCTAAACCCACTTAACCTATAGGTACCTATAGGTATCACCCACTACTTATAGGTACTACCTATAACTACCTACCCATTTCACGGATACCCATAGGTACCCACGGGCCGGGTAATTGCCAACCCTATTCAGAAGTCGTTTTAAGGCCAAGGAGTGTTAGCAGCTTGATATAAAATATTTGTTCAACTAGCCCTCACTCGTTGAAAGCGGGCTGTATAGTTCTTAGTCGTTATTGCGGGGGAGAAATATTCCCCCTCCAGGATCAGATCAATTTCGCGACTTTACCTGCCCATTTGTCAACGCTATCACTGCTACTAGTAGTCTTGCAATCCGGTGTCTTAGACTAGACTCTCTCCAAATCCAACAGGACTCCAAGTCTAATGGGAAGGAGAAAATCTAGGAAGATGGGGTTGGTTTATTAGAATTAGATACTAACCCTTCCTACCATGGTGACCCAAGGTAGAGGCCATGCCGTGTTGAATTCTGGTAGAGTTAACTGATGGTGAATACAATGGGCCCTTTGATTGTCTGAAAAAACTCGGATGCTTCAATTCGGGTCACGATAAGCTACGACGGTCAAAATGATGAGGATATTCGTAAATTGACCACAACCACGGATTGCGAATGGACCTTAGAGGAGTATATACGTCTCTAGTGGCGACTTTTCTCACGGAAAGACTATGATGTAACAAGACTCATCTCGGAAGAATTGCCGCATATCAATAAGTCACCTTAGACATCTCACGAAATTGCACTGCAAGCCGTGCACTTTTACATACTAAGAATGGTTCTGTCAGCCTACCCCAAAATAGGCACTAATCATGTCATGGGATCATTGTAAGCTTCTCAATGTTCCTCACAGTCAAGGCTAGCGAGGCGCTAGCTTCACCAGCATATCGGCGGAGGATATCCGGCTGGAATCTGGACAACCAAATTCAGACAAGGTTGGTTGACTTGCTACCGAGCCCTTTCCAGCGCCTCTGTTGTCCTAGGCCGTAACTGATGACAAGGTCGTTTTCTGAAGGCCCCTAACCAGCAGATGAATAGTTAAGATTGAATCAAAGCCTTTCGAGGAAAACACTTCTGCATTTCATTGTGAACTCGTGTTTTACAAATAACACGCAGTAAGAATGCGTTCGCAAAGCTTGCATTAAAGGTATTGATAGAGCCGTTCGTGAGGGGTTTCCATGTCATACCTATTAACTACAATCTTGGATTAAAATTACATCAAAGCGACAACTATTGAGGTTCCTGCAAGGCCGGAAGACTCAACTTCCATGTAGTGGCCAAGCTTTTTCCAGAAAGTGATCACCTTCTGAACAACTACTTGGCCAGGTGACGAAACTGAATGCGACGTCGATTTTGACGTTTATTTGCATCATAATCTCTTCTTGATGCTTGTATATGAGGAGAATGACACAGCTGGTCAAGCAGTTTCATCAAAATGTGACGCTTTTTGTCTGGTTCTTCGTCAGAGGCCAGAGACATCAGAGGGGGGCTCATGAGAGAATTGGATTTGACAAGCTAAATGGACTAAAGCTGGGTTGGCCTGACATCTGGCGCAACAGATCTTGACGCTTAATTGATAAAGTCGACAGATTACTATTTAATCAATGGCGAAAACCAATTCGCGCGACCAAGTCTTATGTGAACGTGAGGTCGGTCCACCCGCGCGTGTGCATGAGTCGTATCACGACGAATTTGGTCGATCTCACCCATGACCCCGGCCATCGCATGCCTGTCAAATTCCCGCCTGTATTTCCTATTTCTCTCATTTCCCTCATGGCAGCCCGGCCACGTCTCCAAACATGGTGCAACTCAACTGCGGGGAAACTGTTTGCCGATATTGGTCTTCAGACAAGTTTAAAAGAACCGCAAACCGCGAGTTTTCTACGGCGGCGCGTGTGGGGAAAACATGGCCCGATCGATCACTGACGTCGCATCCTATCTTTATAAGCGCCGGACTCCGACTGGTCACATCATACATGCCTATTATCGATGCAACCTTGCCCCGATGAGAGCAGTCGGCCGTTTCCCCCGCGTTGTTTACCCCGACCAGCCTCGGGCGGGGCAGCCGGTGGAGAGAGCTCGCAATGCCGGAACGATATTTCAATGGTGCGCGTAGAGTCGTGATGACCTCACCTGGGCCGAGTCAAGCTAGCCATGCCGGGGATGACGGGGCCGTGCGGAGAGCAGCAGTTAGCATTTCGTGCTTGGCGAACTGGCTGACAGGCGAATATAAAGACGAACAGGAACCGTCCGAACTGTTGGGAATAGTCTATAGAGTTGTTTCGAAAGATGCGATGAGTGCAACCCTCTTCTACGCGTCCTAATTCGGCCTCGTTCAAAGCACACAGCTCCGGCGTAAATATGGCTTCCGTTGCCCTTACTCTCCTGACGGCGGCTCTCGCCAGCCAGACCTCGGCCCGGACAGTCAAGACACCGACTCCTCAGATGGGTTGGAACAGTTACAATTATTACAACTGCTACCCAAACGAGACCATCATTAAAGAGAACGCTCATGCTGTCGTGGACACTGGTCTGGCAGAAGCCGGCTACGCGACCGTCACCACCGACTGCGGATGGCCGGCCAAGGAGCGTTCAGCCGATGGACAACTCGTGTGGAACCCGGACCTCTTCCCGTCGGGAGGCGCCAAGGAACTCGGCGACTACCTCCACAACCTCGGCCTCAAGTTCGGCGTCTACTCCGGTGGAGGATACTATCAATGCGGATCGACTGATCAGCCTGCTTCTTTGGGTGAGATGCAACGTGCAAACGAAGATGAATCAACTTGCGCTGACTTGGACTCGAGACCATGAGCTCACTGATGCAAAGTCCTTCGCCGATTGGGGTGCGGACATCCTCAAGTATGTTGATGTAATTTGCGAGCCGTGATCTTTTTTCCCCGAAGACTGACCAGACTTCCTTCCGTAGGTACGACAACTGCTACGCGGTCGAGCCCGATGTCATGGTCGACTACGTTTCCGAGGAGGCCATCTCTCCTGACCGCTTCGTTACAATGGCTGAGGCTATGAACACCACGGACCGTGATATGATCTATCAGGTCTGTCAATGGGGTACAGGCACCGACCTGGGCATCTGGTATGTGAATGTCGCGCCATCATCCACTGTTCTCCTAGGGCATGGCCGAATGCTAATCTCGCGTGCAGGGTGCCGAAGATTGGAAATAGCTGGAGAATCAGCAACGACATCTACAACAGCTGGCGCAGCATCTGGCGCATCACCAACCAGGTCGTGCCTTTTTACAAGTACACCGGCCCTGGCGCCTTCCCGGACATGGACATGTTGATGTAAGTGGCCTGATGATTGCCCTCTTGACATCACCAAATTAACCGTAACCTTGCAGCGTCGGACTCAACGCCCTTTCCGTCGAGGAAGAAAGGTTTCACATGGCGATGTGGAGTATCAACAAGTCGCCCCTCACCCTGGGAGCCCCGGCCATCCCCGCCCTCGTCCCGGAACACACGCTCTCCATTGTCGCAAACAAGGAAGTCATCGCCATCAACCAGGACCCGCTCGCCAAGCAAGCCCAGCTCGTCCGTCGCTACACCGAGGAGGAATGGGATGTCTGGGCCGGCGAGCTCTCTGGCGACAGACTCGTGGTCGGTATCGCCAACTGGAAGAACGATTCCCAGCCCGTCGGCTTCGACGTCGCTGCCGTGCTGGGCTTGACCTCGGCCAACGCCCGCGACGTCTGGGCTGCGAGCGACGTCGGCTCCATCTCGGGCACTTACGAGACCACTCTCAAGGGCCACGAGCTTAGATTACTGGTGCTCTCAGACCTCGCAAAGGCGGAGCGGGTCCACAGCTCCATCGGTTATTACACGGCCACAGAGGACGGCGCCGTGTCCGGATCAGCGGCCAAGGTGACTTGTGGAGATGGTCAGTGCCTGCCCGGCGGAACCAAGGTGGGCAACATCGGGTCAGGGGCCGCGGTCAAGTTCGAGGGTGTTGAAGCCAACGCCGAAGGCAAGAAGCTCCTCGGTGTCGACTTTATCAACTATGACGTCGCACTCGACACCGCTTGGGACTGGGGTTCTAGTACGCGTAACTTGACCATCTCTGTCAACGGTGCTGACGCCAAACGCTGGGCTTTCCCCATCTCTGGAGGAAACTGGTTCGATACTGGGCGGTTGCTAGTGGAAGTTGACGGCTTCAAGGGCGATAGCTCCAATACCGTCGAGTTCAAAGCCGTGGGGAGTGCTTGGGCGCCGGACTTGGTTGGTTTCGAAGTCTTCGAAACTTTGTAAACCTCACACCAAGACTTTAGGTATCAACCGTTGAACATAGAGGCGATGACAATAATCAAAGCTTTTGTGGTAATTCTTGATCATATCGATTTGCTCACCGCGAGTCCTGTGGCTGCCCACACGGTGAAATATTACATGGGAAATAATAGACGTCTGAACGAGTGCATTATGGGGTATACGTTTTTGAAATAGCATTTGAACCATTGCATGCCACAACCAATTCCTCCGGTTATTCCATAGATTCCATGACATCATCGCGCTGGAAACGATGAAAGTCATTAATCGCTCTTTTCGATTGATCGGGAACGGGGGTGGCCGGGGTTGCCGGTGAGAGAGTCTTGGTCGTCGATCTTGTAGAAAGTGCTGCCGCTGCCGGCGTCGTCGTGTCGCGACCTGCCTCCGAAAGACGGGGTGACCGACGGCTTAGGTGACTGTTCCACCCTGATATCGACGTCAACTCTCCTATGAATTCCAGCTGCGCTGCCGGGGACGTCGTCCAGTTGCAGATCGGGGGGGACAGCTCCAACGCTGGCTCGGTGGTAGCTCTTGAGGCCGGCATCGTGTTCACCGCGATCGAGCTGGGTCCGTCGGTTGGCTCCGGATCGACCTTGGGAATAAGAGAGCGAGTTGAATTTGAAGCCGCTATCCTGGTCTTTTGCAAGCCGAGTGATGAGTGAAGCCATGGACATTTCGATATTGAGTTTGACCATGTAGGCGACGGGGTGGAACTGGACGTAGACGACTTGGTTGGGAAGAGACATCAGACCAATAAGCATGGCCTGGCCCAGTCAGTGACATACGTCCCGAGGATAGGAAGGGGTTGAGAACTTACGTCCATGCCGATGGAGAGGACCATGAGCTTGGCATTGAAGCCCACAAGAGGCTTGTACTTGACCAGACCGTGTTGACTTAGAAGACGAACTTTGACAATCCTCAAGAAGTACCAGTTGAGGCCAGCGTCAACGATCAAAATGAGAACCTTGGAGGTGCGGTCCCAGTAGTGGTTGATTTGTACGAAACTGCAAGGGCCGTGTCCCGTGTCAGGAATGCATTCGACAAAAAGACGACAGTGCTGGCAGACTCACGTATCGTTAGCGGGCGGATCCAAGTGCGATGGGATCCAGATGATGAAGACGGCAATGTTGATAATGGTAATGACGACAGCCGTTCCCCATTTCAACCACGTAATCGACTTCTGGCTCTCTGCAATAACGGCGATTCGGTTGATGATGATCTGCATCAACAACTGGACTTCGAACACCCAGAGAAACAAGATGAAAAATAAGACAGGCACTCTGTTTTTTCCGTCAGTGTCATGAAAAGGAAAAAGCAAAGGAAGAAAGAACAAAAAAACAAAGAAAAACGCGATAGGATTTAAGCTCAAAAGACTTACGTTGGCCCTAATATCCCGTCCAAGAATAACCATCCGATGATGGTGATGGCCAAGTTGGCCAAGATCTCACCCCACATCATGTAGATGTACGAGCTTCGCAGAGGGTTGCGATTCCGTCTCGTCTGTTTCATGGCCTCCCATACTGTCAAAAATCCGAAGCCGATTGTGAAGCCTGCTGCCAGCGAGGCGATCTGGTAATCCGCCTTGGACGCCATCTTGACTGGTGAAGTCCGGTCCGGTCCGGTCCTCGCAAAGCTCGTAGGTACGCCGGGACACGAGGACCGCAGATAAGAAGCTGGCGGGATGTCGTCAAGTCTTTGAACTCTAAAGGAAGGACCCTGGGAAGCCATGTCGAGAGGGATGGGCCACTCTTAAGGCTTCTTTCACTCGGCTTCAAACCATGGCGGGCAGCAGATCGTCTCCCCCTCGACTTTTTGTCCCACTCTTTTTCCGGTCTATAATTCCATTTAACGACACCTCAGTCGGCCCTGATGGACCTCGGCGGACTAGACCCGGCCAGGAACCCACATCGTGGTGACAAGTAGTAGTGTCATCCTTAGCTCGACGCCACGCGCCGTAACGTCGGAGTCCGTAGTGGCAGACAGGAAAGGCTTGCGTAGTGTACTGTTATGGACAAGGAGATGGGAGACTATGAGACGACAGGCTGTGCAATCGACACTACTACTGACTTGATTGCACAAGTCTGTCATTCTAGCGGGCAAAAGAACCGTATAAGATAGACGCCGGTGAGCCCTCGACCGCCAAGGGTTAGACCGTAGACAAAGCCTCACTTCAGCGGCAAGTTGTTGCATTGAGGAGATGACAATCCCATTGGCCCGAGGACAAAGGATCAACAGGCACGACAGCCAAATATACATAGGCGTGCCGGCATCCTCATCGTCAACTGCCGGGGGAAGGTTGCCGAAGAAACCCAGATGTAGATCTTTGATCAGTCACGCAACAGATGATTGGGGGGCCCTTTCCAGAGGCCCTCCTGGAATGTGACTCGGGGTCGGGAATGCAGGCATCCCCTTTCCGCGGATCCATCTTTGTCAGACGCCGCAGCGTGGAAAACATGGGTCACATGGGGCGTGCTTGCAAGAATCTCGCAAAAAGAAAAGGCGGGGAACATTTAAAGGGGACGATGGGTCAGCAGATACGATGAATTCGTGGGCGAGAAAATACGAACTGGCGAGTCGGAATTCGAGAACTTGCCTCTCTCTGGAGACGCGGCGAAAAAATGTGTTGTGGGATCAGCAGATCGGGCATCTTGACGGCGCTCCCTTTCTCATCAAGCCCGCCAGGTCGCAACATGGCATCCGATCTTTCTGCCTCGAGAGTGGGAGACTGGACAGATTGAGCTGTGTTAGAACAAGAAGGCATCTCCTGGCGAGAAAGAGAGTCCCCAGAACGTACGTTTCCGTCTCAAACTACGCATCTGGATACAACTCCCGGTTCATGCGTATGGGACGTTCTCACCCTCGTGTGTTCTGAAGCGCGATTCACAGGTGTCCCAGGAATTACTTGGGCCGGCAGCAAGCCGCATGGTTCCCTGCAGGCTCCGGAGATATTTCCCACGTGGTTGAAGTCTTCGACCTAGTATCCATCAGGACACGAAAGCCGAGATAACCGTGAACAATAGGTCGAGCACTACGTCTCCGTCGAGGAGGCGACTTTGGCATTCGCCATTGCTATTGTCATTGGGCATCTGCATATACCATTAAAATTTGAGCCGCCAAGATTAAGATGCCAGGGATCAGAAGCGAGCAAAGAAACGCCCAAAACCCCCCCCCATCTCCTTTCCGCGTTCCACTTTCTTCAGCGTGCCAGTGGACCACAGACGACACGCATCAGGAAATGCGGGGAGCTGGCGCACTAATGACATGGAATTCAGATGGTTCATCTCCTCTCTCAGTCTTTCCAGTCTAATCATCTGCCGAATGACTGCTTGGCTCATAGGAAGAGCAGGACGGCTCAAAACCGAGGCCTAGCGACTTGTGGTCTTGAGAAGAGGGGCGCAGATAGCAGATACTGGAATTGATTTGATCTTCGAAGACCAGTCCATATCTGACATTAGCACCGAACGTGGTGGCGTCGGGCGCTGGGATAACGGCACCATTCCCACTTGCTTGGTTCCCCTCGTCCGTGGCTGGAGCCTGGATCAGCGCCGCGGTGACGCTGAGGAACCCCTCGAGAACCACGTTCTGCAGCATTTCAAGTTCCGCATCCGGACAGTCTGTCGGCATATAGGAAAAGGCTGCAGTATTACCAGGAACCCAAACAAGGCCCCCGGATGAACCATTGCTCAATTCTCGTCCTAGTGCTCTCGTGACCACGTTGTTCCGTGGCTTGATTAGTGCAACTCCAGAACGGCCTCGAACTCCTGGGGCTCTGAGAACCTTTTGGTACTATGTTCAATTGTCATCATGTTTCTCGTTTATGGTATCTAAGCGAGCTGAGAGACGGCGCACTCTCTCCGGCAGGGATCCTCGGGTGGATTTGTCAATAGATTATAGCTTCAGAGCTTTACGCCGCGGCTAGACATCACACGTATGAAGACGAGGACGAATTGACTTTTTGTGCTGCAGAATGGTATTTTGCAGCCCGCCCCGGCGCTTGACTAGAAGCTGAAGAGAACATTCCACTCAACAAAAAGACCTTTTGACTAATAATCCGCGCGCGCGCGATTCCTGTCTCAAGCAACGAAGACCAACATACTAACATGAAAAGGTAACAAATGCAACGGAAAAAGGGGGAGGGTCGCAGCCATCAACGGCACAAACGCCCTGCTCCAGCTCGTCTAAAACCCGCTGAACCACATCATGCACCCAGGACATGCACATATTCCTCTATAATCCTCCAAATCCCTGGACGGGAAATGCATAGTCGACGTGGTGGCTCTCGGTTTTCATACCGCCCGTGTACGCCGTCTTGTTCGCCGCGCGGCTTGCCTCGATCCCCGCCCAACCGATGATGGCGACGAAAGTTCCGCCGCCGCCGCCGCCGCCGCCGCCGTCGTTGCTCGCACCACCTCCTCCCGAGTTGCCCCTACATAGCGAGAACCCGCTCGCCACGCCGTTGCACCCGGCCATCGCCTTTGCCCTCTCGACGACCTCGCGCATTCTCTCTTCGGGCTCTTGGCAGTCCGCAAAGCTCACGGTCTCGACGATGGGGGAGTTGATGACCGCTTGCGGCGCGTAGGGCTTGAATTGCAGCAGCCAACTCGTGGGTTGGCCGTCCAGCACGGGTGCCAGATTGGTCATGGCATCGGAATAGTCCATCGTCCTCTTCCAGGCCTCACTCGCCTCCGCGTTGATCCAACCTATTGTGCGAACACAGTCGCATTAGTTCGGCGTCTCCCCACAGCCGAAAGCCTCTCCGGGCTGATCGGCAGCGCTCAGAGGTAAAGCCGGACGTAAGGAGGATATCACGTACCAGTTAGCAGCTCCAGCTTCTGCGGATCCTCGCTCCAAGGGCCCCATCGAGTACGGAGGTAGCCGGGCTGGCTCTGAAGAGCCTGAAGCATGGACTTTAACTGCTCTTTCCAGTCATCGATGGAGCCCTTGACGGGAATGATGACGCGTTCGGTGACGGCGTTCGCAAGCTGGGCGGCGGCGGGGTCCATCACTACGGACCGGATGGGTGTATACGGGTATGGCAGCTTGCTCTTCCTTCGATGGCTGAAGTCACAGTGGTCACTGCTCGGGGCCTCCTTAGAACTTCTGGTTCGGCTCTCAACAAAGCTAAACGGGCAAGGGGCAGATTGACTCGAAGTTGATTTATAGTTGCTGCTAAGCTTAGGTAGCTATCTGGAGAGGTCCGGATCCTTTCTATTGTAATAGTAACCCCCTTCCCCCTTCCGAGCTGATGTGGAAGCAACCCTAATCTTAAATACCCGTGTTCACCGAGAACGAACAAGACGCGACTGGACAGGAGCATAGGTTCCCGACGAAAAGCTTGGCTTTGGATAAAAACGTTGAAGGAAACAGGGCTGATGACGTTCTCCCTGTCATCAGACACGGTTATTGATGCTCGCCCGACAGTCTGGCACCGCAATTCGGGTTCCGGCGAGCGCGCAACGCCGTCGGCGTATCATATTCCCCCCCACCCCTCGCTGCTCCCCCGAGGACGTAGTGTGAACCCCCGATCAAAGCTTCATGAGTTCGTTGATGTCCGTCAGCGGCCGAGAAGGGGGGAAAATAAGCTCGCGAGCGCCCTTCGCAATCGCAACCTTTACCAATAATCCGAGGCATGCTCAACCTCCCGGAGCGAAGGCCGGCGAACCCCATAGCAGGAAACCTTCTAGAAACGCCCGGAGACCTGCGCCGCGCGCCAACTGAGGACTGCCGATGCGAGACTTCTCCAACCGCTCCTCCGGAACTGGCCGCACCCCGGCCGAGTCCGCCCGCCGCCTGTCCCGAGGCCGCGGCCCTACAATTGTCAAGCACGCCATTGGGCGTTTGGCAGGTTTGAAAACGTAAGCCCAGGAGGTGAGAAGAAGATGGGATGATGTGTAAAACGGACGAGGAGTGTGCAGTCAGACGCCCGCACTCGGACAACGCCGGCCGACAGAGTTGATGGGGTTGGTTCACCCCACGGAACACGGACGACCGTCTCAACTCGTCTCGTTTCATTCGCGTCTCCCGCTGCGACGGTTAAGACACTGTCTGTCAAGACCGCATCTTGCATGCGCGGCAGCTTACCTCGGGAACGGCTGTCTGTGTGTTCAGAGTTCCCGTCAAATAACGTTTCATGACAAGTTTCTTCCCGCCTGCGACGTCCGCAACTTCCGCCCTCCTAGAACCGAACAATTCATTTCCCCCACGATTCACGAACATGGCTGTGATGGTTCTTTGTTGTTCGCATATGATGCCGCTTCAAGCTTTCCACCCAACCCAAAACTGCGTCGCGTCATGACATGGTGCCCTCCAAATCAGCCCAGCCGAGTCCAGCCCTGGCCAGGTTGCGCCGTGGCGGCACTTAGACGACGACGGAGAGTGTGCCACCCGGTAGCTTTTCCCAAGCCACACACGTTGGGCATCTGTCATGTTCGAATCGAGCTAGGCTTGCAATTTTAATGTTCGTATCAGGCAGCTGTCCACGTCGAACAGGTGGTCGGTCCATTGACCTATAGCAACTGTTACAAGCTGCCCTCCAAAACGTCCACAGAGCAGCGTTTTGAATCCCAGAGTTTAGACGGCTCGGACTCTATCGGCTTCGAACTCGCGTTCTGGGCCTTGGCAGACCTGTGATGACTCTGCGCATGAACGGATCCGGTGGTGTTCTGCATGGTCAGTCTCGTAGAGCTCGAAGCCCGCTGCACGAGCGGCGGAATTGTTGCGCGACGTCGTTCATTCTCCAGACTGAGTAGATGGATCGTGAGTTGCATGCTTGCGCTGCTTCGACAATAACAAGAAGACACAATGACAGAAGACATATTAGATGATCATGGGAATCGCAAGCGTGTAACAAGAACGACACATACCTACTGGAATAGTGATTGCACTTAATCATCACTGAATTCTGGATTACCCATTCCAGAACCCATCGCCCGTCCCCCGTACTTCACCATAGAAAAGTTCCAAAGGTTTATAATCCGAGCCCGAGAAATATGCGGCACCGAGAATATCCGCGTCGTTCTCAAAGACGGGCCGCTTGAGGGCGACTCATACCTCGCCTCCAAAGTTGTTACCCCGCGGCACGTCCCCGACGTTCAAGCCCTGATCTGCCTATATAACGAACTCATCATGCCCGTCTGGCCCATCTCCCTCGGACGGAACTTCGGCTACGGCGGCGCCTCCCCACGCGTTCCGGGCTCGGTGGTTGTGGATCTCGGGCACCACATGAACCGCACCCTCGAGGTCAACGTGGAAGGAGCTTATGCCCTTCTCCAACCCGGCGGGAGCTTCCGGGATCTGCACGAATACCTCGAGGAACACAACCTCAGGGCGCCTCTCTGGCTTTCCGTGCCCGTCGGACGGGGCTCGGTGCTCGGCAACGCTGTAGAGCGAGGGGTTGGAGCCACGCCCTACGGCGACCATTGGGGTATGCACTGTGGGATGGAGGTGGTGCATCCGAACGGAAAGGTGGTGCGCACCGGCATGGGCGGCGTGCCGGACCCCAATGCCGACCCAAGCCTGAGGCCCGATGAGCAGCCCGCCAGCGAGACGTGGCAGCTCTCCAACACTGGCTACGGTCCATACAACGACGGTTTTTTCTCGCAGAGCAATCTTTGGCATCGTGACCAAGATCGGGATGTGGCTGATGCCTAATCCTGGAGGATACCAGCCGTATGAGATCACGTTCGAAAACGACAACGACTTGCCCAGAGTTGTCGAATTTATCCGTCCGCTGCGTCTGCAGATGGTCTTGCAGAATGTCCCCTTTCCTACGCCATACGCTTCTGAATGCTGCGCACTGCGGCCCCGAGACCAAGTATACCGATAAAGAGTGTCGGTCCCCTGTCGGAAGGTGAAGTCAATGCCATTGCGAAGAAGCTCGACATGGGACGGCGGCAGCTGGTAGGTGCCGTATACGGGCCGAAGCCAGTTCGGTATGTACTGTTGAATGTCATCAAGCACGAGTTCCTCTCTATACCGGGGTCGCGATTCTTCCTCGCCGAGGATCGGCCGCGAGAGGGTCCTCTTCGCGCTCGCGAACTGCTCATGAAGGGTATTCCCATAGTAGAAGAGCTGAAATGCCTGAAGTAAGTTAAGATGACGTGACTACACGAGGAAAAAAAAAAAGGCTGGAAAAAAAGTTGCAGCTGGCTCCCGAATGGTGGTCAGCTTCTCTGGGCGCCCCCATCTCCAAGGTTTCAGGGGAAGACGCGAAGAAACAACTCGATGTCGCGAAAGAAATCTCATCACAAAGTATGGATTCGACTATCTTGGCGCTTTCGCCGTTGGCATGCGAGAACGTCGTAAGTTTTCCTCCGCGTACCGCGTGTATTTCCGAGCCGGAGTCCTCCAGGATGTTTTGCTGATCACCTCCAGACCACGTGATTGGCATCCCCTATCGTCTCGACGTACCTGACGTCGTGACGCGCATCGCGCACCCGGCATCTTGCCCACGCGCTGATCAAAGAGATGACTGCTCACGGATGGGGACAGTTCCATGCCCACACGGCACTGATGGACCCGGTGGCTGATGCTTTCAACTGGAATGACAAGGCTCAGATGCGGCCCAATGAGAGCACTAAGAACGCGCTGGACCCTAACGGAATTATCGCGCTGGGCAAGAACGGCGTTCGGCCGGCAAGCTATGACAAGAAGAAATGGGTGTTGGACGGCAAGTAATATCGAGATGGTGGGTCTACCGGCCTCTTGTTGTGGCGGGGAACACTGAGACTGGGTCCCGTTGGAAAGTGACGTTTGGATGATGCGAAGGACTTTGGTAATAACTTGTAGAAGTTGGCCGAGTCATGGGCCAGGAAGTTCAATTCGCACCGGCACTGTTTTGTTAGAGACTACAGCTCAACCGACCATTGCCCCCTTACTTCACCTGACCTGACCACACAACCTGACCTGACCTGACCATTGCTATGGAGCCGGATAAATACATGTTCCTCACCCGAAACCTACGCTAATCCTAACCTGTATCACGCTAAGCCTAATCCTACCCCTACCCCTAAGTCCCGCCCACCTACCCCACTAATTCTAACCAATAACCCTAACCTACCTAACCCATCCTAACCCATAGCAATGGTTAGGTCAGGTCAGGTTATGTGGTCAGGTCGGGTCAGGTAGGGGAGCAATGGTCGGTTGAGCTACAACCTCCATTGTTATACTAGTCAGAATCAGACTAGAGGCCAGAACTTTCACCGAGCACTGCTGCACTAGAGCCCGAAGACATTTCCGGAATCGGTTAGATGAGGCTGATCGATTTGAGATACTGGCTGATGCATCTCGATAACTCCGTCTGGCCCACGTTTTTGATCTGCTTGGTTCAGGCCGATCGTTGTGGGTTGTGCTAGCTGGGAGATGAGGAAAGAGCCAAGACATGCTGTATAGGAATTCGTTGGATTGTAAGTCCCGATGCGACTGGGATCCGGAGCTTCACATCCGGAGTCCGATCACGGATGGCCGGCCAGGCGACGCCCAAGCGGTCATCACTTTCCGCTGTGGAAAAAGAATTCAAGTGAGGATCGTCTCTCACCCAAGTCCCGTGGTTCATCTCAAAAGAAAAGTAAGTCTTCCGGGTTCCCGTCGTCTTCCCACATGCCGAACAGGGGTTTGCTCAACGTCGACTGAACGAAAAAGGTGGTGCGAAAAGCCTCAATTCGTCCAATGTAAGCGTCATCAAGACCGGCGCCGACCATTCACGGCCCGGCGAGGTGGATCCACCAAACTGGTTCGTCCCACCACCCCGGAGCCAACTCCGTGAGGTACTTCTGATGTCTTACCGCAAATTAAAGGCTGGTTGACCGGAAGACTTTTTGTGGCAATGGCTTGGATGATGGGATTTGGATTTTTGCCGCAGATCTGAAATCCATCGGTTATTACCCGCTCCAGCTCACCTGAGTGTGAGGGAGCGCAACGGCCCGATGACGGCACAATTACACCCAAAGACTCGGTTTTCCACGCGTTACAACCGCGTCGTGAACACAATCAATGTGCATCTTGGCCCTGGTTGCCGACGAAATTTCCGATGAGCCGTGCATGCGCAGTCTATGAACTCATATGACCCGTTTTACCGGGTCTTGCAGCGGAATCAACCAGTCGAAATCGGGCTTCGGTGTTGTGATGCTGCGATACAGGCGAGGATGTCATTTCTTCTGCAACCATGTCAGCGAGGAGCATTGAGTATAAGAGCCAGCTTTGGTTCATCGATATCAGAAGATAGAGACCTCCTTAACGCAGCCCGTTTTCACCAGACGACAGGGACTCGACTCACACAGGCGAACATGGCGCCCAGAAGTCTTCTCCAGCAAGCCGGGCTACTCGCCTTGGCCACGAGCATCAACGCCGTTCCGTTCGTCTCCGAGCCCCAGACGACGGTTACTTCCGAGCCCGCATTCACGCCCTCGCAAGTCCCTCACACCAACGTGACTTCTCACGGTCCCTACACCGGCCCATCGCCGACCACCACCGGCGCAATCTCCACCAGCGTCCTCGCCTCCGAGGTCCCTCAACTTCCTCCGCCAGACGACGCCTACGACTACCCGGCCGACGGCAAGCTCCACGGCGACCAGCCTGCGCCGTACACTCCGTCCGGCGGTATCGGCACCAACGGCTCCGCCCCGGTCTATCGCGTCCAGAGCGACTTCGACTTCCAGTCCCTTGCTCTGGGCCTGTACCAAGAGTACATCGAGCTCGACCTCTTCCACTGGGGTCTCGCCACGTACTCGGACGAGGATTTCGAGGAGCTGGGTCTGAACGCCGAGGACCGCTTCTTGCTGCAGCACATGGCCGACCAGGAGGTTGGCCACGCGACTGTCATCACCAACCTGCTCGGTGCCCAGGCCCCGCAGCAATGCACCTACAACTACCCCGTTTCCAACCTGCGCGAGTACATCGACTTCAACCAGAAGCTGACTCGCTGGGGTGAGGCTGGCGTGTACGGCTTCCTGCCCCACCTCAACTCTGGTCCTGCTGCGCAGCTCTTGCTGCAGAGTATCACCGTCGAGGCCCGCCAGCAGATGATCTTCCGGCAGTTTGAGGGCCTGTTCCCCATGCCCGAGTGGCACACCGTTGGTATCCCGCAGAGCTGGGCATGGACGCTGCTTGCCCCTTACATCTCCTCGTGCCCATGGAACCAGACTCGCCTGATCTGGCAAAACTTCCCCGCCCTGCACATCTTGAACCAGCCGAACCCGTACCGCATCAACGGCTCCAACGTCTGGAACGAGACGACCGGCGGCTGGGCTAACACCGCCGCGACAACCAATATCACCGACTCCGAGTCCTGTGTTAACGCTACTGGCCCTGGGCAAGATTGCTCAGCCGCCATCACGCACAACCGCACCGAGCCGCTGTCGTATCCTGGACGCCAGGTCTTCCTGCAATGGGACGCTCCCGGACAGCCGGTCGGTCCCAACAACAGCTACATCACCTCGACCAATGTTCAGGAGCCCAAGTTTGCCGCTTGGGTTTCGCAACTGAACGTAACGTACTCTGCTTTGCAGAACGTCAGCATGGAGGACCGTACCGCCTACACCATTCAGCCCAACGTCTCAACTTGGGAGTATGATCCCGCGATCAACTCGACCATGTTCTTGGCTCTCACAGATACTGATCTGTACGTCACGCCTTACAACCTGACGATGATCAACCCCCATGTGGCCGCTCTCGCTGTGTACCAGGCCGGCTGAGCATGATGTTGCGTGTCTTGGTAAAAGAATAAATCAAATTCAGTCTCTTCTGCTGTAACGCTTAGCGAATAATCTTAATAAAAAGACATTACATAAATCGAGGACAACTTACTTGAATGTTTCGGTTCTAAGAGTGAATGCCAAGTATGATCTATGGCATGAATTCTTCCAACTGCTTGAATTGCCGCCACCAGTAGCAACCTAACACCCATGGACCAATCTCTCCCAGGAAATCTTCATCTAATCACGCCGCGGAACCGGAGACTCCTGATGAAATCGATTGGCATTATGTTGGTCGCCTAGAATCATAATAACTTCGCTGCACGTCAAATCTCTCTCTTTTCTCAACCCATATTCGCCGGTCCGTGCTCAGATGCAGACCCCGTTCCTCAGGTAGGCAGTTATCCTAGCAAGCCACTATTCTTTTCTCTATCGAATGCATGCCTGCCGTCCTGTAACCGTATCGATGCGATTGCTTAGAGCTCGTTGTGCTCCTGGCCGTCATCGGAGTCGGCGACAATGGTCTTGACAACGTCTGCGGCCTCGGCGACCTTGCTGGCAACCTTCTCGGCAACCTTCTCGGTGGCGGACTCGGCAGCCTCCTTAGCGGCCTCGTTGGCCTTGATAACAATCTTCTCGGGCTTGGGCACGCCGTCGATGCCGACGAGCTCGGTCTCGAAAACTGTGCGACGCAGTGGTTAGACCATGGGCACCCAATGCTGACAAGGGTTAATTCGTACCGAGAGTAGAGCCGGCGGGAATGGGTCCCATGCCGCGGTTGCCGTAGCCCAGCTCAGGGGGGATGGTCAAGGTTCTGTAAGGTGTAAGAGTCAGTTGGGTTTCGAATGTGTAGCCGGCTTGCGAGATTACCTCTTCTCGCCGATGCACATGTCCAAAAGACCCTGGTCCCAACTGTAGCATTGTCAGATATGATCTCTCGTTGTCCGTCACCGGTAAGACTGGACTAACCCCTTGATGACCTGGCCGCTGCCGAGCTTGAAGCTGAGAGGGGTTCCGCGGTCGTAGCCTAGGAGAATAAGTTATTGGTGTTTGACTTATTGTGCTGAAGCTAGCATGGTAGCTCACTGGCATCGAACTTCTCCCCGGTGGACTGCAGAGTGCCGCGGTAGTGCATGTTGACCTTGTCGCCTTTCTGCGTCTTGCGATCGCACTCAACGGCCTGGGTGACGTCGATCTGGAGGTCGGCAGCGGCGACGCTGACGGCGCTGGAGGCCAGAAGGCCGAGAGAGAGGAGCAGACCCTGCATTATGACTTGGTTTGGAGGACGGGACGTGGGAAGTTGTAGAGAAAGACGGTCGAGATGTTGAGTATCAAGCGGTCAACTGGTCGAATTAGGGACGAACGGCCGGCGAGCATCAAGGAAGACAGCTGCAACGAGGGGCCACCACCCGCCAACAGTAGGTTGAAGCCACGCCGCCTCTCGGTGCCAAACCCGGAGAGATGACTCCGATTGGCCAATCGGGTCGGGCTGGTTGTTCCGGCTAGGAAATATTCCCGGTCCACCCCCGTCCATGGATGCATCTTGATCTTATCGATAAGAGTCCACCCAATGTCTATCTTATCGCCAGCTGAGCTGAGAGACAGTGACGTCAACTTTGGATAAGGTGGAATGCCATCTTTTGATTCCATTTCCGCGATGGCAGAACCAAAATCTGTGGAATTTCTCGCTCGAACGAACATGCATCAACCACCCTAAAGTTTCCATATTTCTGAGTCCAGACGCTTGGATCCCAGTTCGATTCTTTCTTTTTCCTAGGCCTTGACTTGGGGTCCACAGCCAGTAGTTGACGTCGCAAGCGCTGTCAGCAACGCCCACGCACTACTCAACATTAAATCCGGGATGAACACCATGAGATTAAAGAGAGGGCCTCTCATTTATTGAAGAGCGGAAGAGCTTTCCCAGGACAGTACACAGATTCCGGAGCACCATTGTCGCCTCGAACGATGATGAAGCTCAGAGCGGGGTTTCCCCTCACAAAGTGACGCAGCCGCGCCTGCGAGCATCTCTTTCGGTACACTTTGTGTTGTCTTGAACCTTCACACAAGCCTCTCGATCACGACCGATCGCTGTCATTAATCCGACCGGCAGTACGTTCCCAAGGTGTAAGACGAGTGATGTGGCTGGACATGGAAGATAGGCTTGATCCCTGCGAATTCAGACGTAGGGGAGGGGATGAACAACCAAAATTTAACATATACATATTCCCTCGTTCTTGTGAAGGCCTTATGATGGTGTCCCAAATTGAACCACGACATCAGCATGGCAGCGTTTGATTCCAGCCGTCACATATGGGCAGATCTGCCCACCCAGCTTCGGGATGCTCTCCCCAAAGCCAATGAGGCGGCCAAGACCGACGGTCAACTGAAGGCATTCACCACTAGTGATGCTATCACCAAGACTGTCACCTTCGGCATCAAATCGGCTGGCAGCGACAATACCATTCTAGTAAACATAACGAATGGCAATGTTGAAATCCGAACCGGCAGGGCCGCAAATGCTGGCTTTGTGCTATCTGCCCTGCCAGAACAATGGCAAGAGTTCATGAAGCAGGTCTGGTGAAGCTGTCTCCCTCACCTTTTTGAGAGCCCGAATTGCTGACATGTAGAACTAGACTCCTGTCAGCCCCTATCAGTCATATTGGGGAGTATGAGCAAATATTGTCGCACATACTAACAAGCGCAAATTACTGACCACGCGAGCCCCCAGATGTTCGGCATGAATATCAAGCAAGAAGGGATCGAGGTCCAAGGTGATCAAGAAGCGTTCGCGCGCTGGACGCACGTGTGGCGACGGTACGTTAGCCGTGAAAAGCCAAGCAACGATTGGAACACTGACAGCAACAACACCAGTACGCTTGAGCTGATTCATGATGCGCACGCCGGTCCGACGCCCGAGGACAACGAGCCTCGGGTGGATGAAGACTACATCGTTGGGAGATATACTTATATCACTTCGCCCCTCTGGGGTCGTTGCAAGGTCTTCTACGAACAAGCGGGCGAGGGAGACCTGGAGATTCTCTTCTGCCACACAGCCGGCAGCGACGGACGCCAGTACCACGGCGTGCTGAACGATGAGCGCATGCGCAAAGAGGTGCAAGATGACGGCGTTCGACCTTCCAGCCCATGGTCGATCGTAAGTAAAGCATGCAACATAGACATCTTCGAACAATCTCCAGGAAGGCACGGCGAGTTGACCATGGAACAGCTTCCCTTACGAAGGCTACTGGCCTGGCACGCACACCAACAACGAAGACGCCTACATCGGCTGCATTGCGGCGCTCATCAAGAAGCTCGGCCTGGTCAAGCCCATCGTCTGTAGTGCCAGCATGGCCGGCCAGATCTGCTTAGCAGTAGCAGCTCGCGCCGACGAGGTTGGTGCAGGCGGCGTCGTTCCCCTCCAAGGCAGCGACCATCTCGACATGAAGAGGCAGTGGCACGACCGCTCGCCGTACGTCAACCAGTCGCTGTTCAACCCGGAATGGATCTATGGCGTACGCCTCTGTGTCGAACGTCGTGGAAAGCCCCCCCCCCCCCCCCGCTGACATGTGCAAGATGATGTCCCCCACCGCGCCTCTGGTCAATCGTCAGCTCATCTGGCACGTGTACTCTGCCCAAGCTTACGGTAAGGTCTCCTTGATCAATGACACCAACTGGCTTTCCTGACAAGCTCTAGGGATCTTCCACGGCGACCTGGACTTCTACTTTGGCGGCTGGGATGGCCGCTCGCGCATGTCCGGCATCGACACCAAGAAATGTCCCGTGTATATGTTGACGGGTGAGTACGACTGGTCGAATACCCCGACGATGAGCCAGGCCACTTGCGACAAGATTCCAGGCGGGAAGCACCAAGCTATGAAAGGGCTGGGCCATTTCCCGGCGACAGAGAATCCAAAGGTGTTTGTGGGCTACCGTGAGTGCAGCTCCATCCTGTACGGTGATATTTTCTGCTGACGCAGGCGCCATGTCCAGTGCTGCAGGCCATCGATCACATTGAGAAAACCAGGTCTTAAGAATAGTTTGAGAAACGTGCAGGGGATTTTCTGAAAGAAAGAGCCATGCAGGCATCTGGCAATATCAACTATCTGTCCAGAAATCATGTCAGTCTTGAACGTACATGATCTTCCATTTCAGGCATTCATCGACGACCAACTCACCAGCGACCAACTCACCAGCGATCACGGACGCAGTGCAGTGCGACCACCAGAGTTGTTTTTGCATGTCGAACGTTTTCCACTTGGGGTGATTTTGGCATTAGCTCTCCATTTAATCCGTCGGCCGTCTGCAGTCTGTAGTCAGATCCCCGTAGACTCGTCCGTCGCCCGACCTCCGACCTCCAGTCGCAGATCGAACCATGCAGCTCGCCCTGCTCACCCACACCTACCATCTGCACGCAAGAACCATGAATCGCTCCACACGGCGAATAGAGAGAGCACTTAGAGTACAGCAGAGCAGACGAGTCGCACTGCGGGAGCGATCGCTCCCGTCTGGCTGCATACTCTACCCACCCGCCCGAGAACCCGATTGATCGGGCTGGAGGTTGGGTCGCAGGACCAGGGTTCTCTTGCATAACCACAATTCCCCCCCTAACACCTCCCAAACACCAAAAGAGGGCACGATCCAGCACCCCGACTGGACCGGGCCGGCCTCCATGTTGCCGAAAACAACAGTTCTCGCCCGCGGACGGTCCCGTCTGGGTGGAAACTTCTGGAGATGAGAAGACCCGGAAAAAGCAAGATTTGCAATGACGACCGAAAGGGCCATCGGACCAGTGTGTATTGGGCAGCGATGGCGTCGGTACGGACGCGGGGGGGCTATGCTGGTCATCCTCGAGAAAGGGCAGAACGAAAGGAAGAAAAAATTCTTCAAGTTTGTGCGATGCCAGATTCGGACTCATCACGGCCGGGGGGCATTCGACCAGGCTGGCCGCTGGCCATCTCAATCGGGCATTTCTCCAATGCACGGCGCTTGGGCGGCCAACCATGCCAACCCGGTGTCGTGCATGCGTGCGTGCTTGCTTGCGTGTATTGTGTGGCAGCAGGCCTCGACGTCTCCGAGAGACCAGAGACCAAGCTTCAGTGACAGACGACCTGCAATCGTGGCTTCGTCTTTTTATTTTTATTTTTATTTTTAACACTTCACTGCGGTACACAAGGACAAGAGCCAGAGTATCTTAGCCGCCGCAATGCTGACGGACGCCGAGACCCCAGACGCGCAAACATTGCTTCGTCATCAGCGTCAGGCTGTCATGAATCCGGGTTTCTGGCAACCAAAAAGTGTACTTCTCGTCACCGGCGTACGCATGACGAGGATAGAAGGCGAAGAAAGACAACCGGCGCTCATGGGGTGGGATAAGAAAGGCGAAAAGGAAAAAGGGGAAATGCGATCAGGGTCCAGGTTACTTCGACTTACAGCACCCAAGGCGAGACACTACCTACTACTTCAGTAATTCACTACTGAAGTACATAAACCCAACCAATCCGCCCTGCGGTGGTCGTCTGGCCGTCCTTTGCCCAATCATTCTCTCCCCATTTCGCCACCCAAGGCACTGCAACTGCATATCGAAAGACGGCGATACTAATCGCAGGGCAGACAGACGGTGTTGTGTACTTGCAGTAAAGGACTACTATCTGTCTCTCTGAGCATGACTTTTTCCCCCCATGTCGACTGACGGCGGACGGCAACGGGCCCCACTGACACCACCCTTTTTTTTTTTCTTCCATAGCTGCATTGCTGCATTGCTGCATTTTGCAACATCAACACAACACCCTGCTTCCCTGCTTGCTTGGTGATCCCGGGACTTCAAAGGAGAGCGAACGGGAGGCTAAACCATCTGCGGTCCCGTCTTCCACGCCCAACTTCCCTGCGCTCAACGGGCCCTTGAACCATGGCAACGACAAAGCTGCCCAAGGAACTCCTTCTGGCAGGGCGGGTTTTCCTGTCTTTCTCTAGGTATGATTTTGTCAGCCCCAAGGACATGGGTGACTAGCCGCCCCCACTGCCAAACATACACACACACACGCACCAAGACCTTGGGCTGGTTGTCGTCGAGCCGTCCGTCTTGCAGTGACCACCTCCGGTCCCCTTTAGCCATTTTCCATTTGTTGCTAAGCCCGCGAGGCCCCTTCCAAGGCTTCTTTCGTCTAGGGCTGGCCTGGTATGCATCCGGTACCTTGCTCGAGGCCAGACAAGCAAGCAAACGGTCCCCTGCCTCCCTCCGGCAAGTGCTGATGTCCACGCACGGAGGTGTACTTACATGGAGATGTATCCCAGGACTCGTGTGTATATTTGCAGCATCTACTTCTAGTATATATCTCCCATATCCCTCGACATCCTCTTCTCTCCTTTCTTCTGTGTCATCAAATAACTAAAGCAAGCCTAGCACATACACCCATACAGACACACACACCCCCTAAAGCGTGCATCCCACAGAGCACACGAGCCGTTGTCAAGTCTATCATCCCACATCCAGGCCAAAAGCTACTACTACTATCACAACACATAACTTCACATCACACACACACACACACAACATGTCCGGCTACAGAAACACCGTCGTCATCCACCAGACCGAGCCCTCCATAGCCAGCGACTACACGGCCTCGTCCGGCTCCTACGCCTCCTACGGCTCCTCCACGCCCCGCTCCCTGTCCCCGTCCGACGAGATGACGCTCCGCGTCCACGGTGCCGACAAGCACAGGAGCACGATGAAGAACAACAAGAGCGTCAGAATCATCAACAGCAACCAGCCCAGCTACGAGTACGGCGCCCCGTCGCCGAGCTACAACAGCACCCTCCCCCGTCGAACCTCATGATGAACTTTTGACCCTCGGACTTTTGAAAATTTTTACCCCCATCACCACCAACCTTGTACTTGCATACTTCGGCGTTTTATCCAAGGGAATATCGGGCACTACCGCGGCGGCAGCGACTATCTGTACAGCATTACTGTATTATCGTCATCATCATCATCATCATCATCAATCACGGCATCAGGGATATCAGGGAATTTTTATATATATCTATGCTAGCGGTTTGTTCTAGCGGGTTGGGACGGCATGGATGATAATGCGAGGATATGGGCCGTCGGGAAGACGGACATGGGGGGAATTCATTACTTGCAGAATGTACATCACGGACGGGGATGGGAGGCGGGGTTCGGGGCCTGTTTAGACTACCTACACTAGATTACTGGATTACGACTTGCAAGCATCCTTGACTGGTCTTGTTCTTCAAGCTTCGAAGATCTAAATGGGATTTTCTTTTCTTGACACATGTCAATCTCGTCGTCTCCTATTCTGGAGTCGTATCGTGCGACGGTTGTCTTGCTTTTTCAAGTTGTTCTGACTTGGGCCCTGAAATTCCCGAGTCTCAGTGTCCGGTCCAGGTCCAGGTCCCTTGGCGACGCTGGAGTTGACTGGAGGTGCATTATTGTATCGCGGCGCAGTAGTTACCGCAGCATGGTACTTTTAGCTGCAAGGACAACCGCTGGCTTACGTTTCTCGTTGCGAGGGCTTTCACCACAGGTACTGCGGTAGGCAGGTAAAGCTCGCTGGTAAACTCGGACGAATCTTGCGATGAGGTCATAATTCTGGCAGGGGCCGGTTCACATGTAAATGGTTTCCAAGAATAGACGGAGCGGGGCCCCTGAGCATGCCATCGCATCTTGATGAATAACAATCACGATAAGGCTGAGGCGCATGCAAGAAACACCATGCCGTAAATACCTTCGTAATTGAGTGCAGTGGCTATTTTTGTTGGTATTTTCAGAAACAAACGGGTCAGCTAGCTATCATAGCCAGAAAATGCTGCAGCATTGCCCTGATCCAGTATCAATCCGACTTGTTTTAGGGGTTTGATTGTGTAATTTGTTCGTATCTCATCAAGGAAAACCTCCCAGTTCTCAGGGTCCTTTAACCGTGGAACTTGACGAATCCTATGCTCCATCGTATTTCGACTCCGTTCATCCGGTCGTTGGCGTTGCATCGCATCGCAACGTTGATCGTTCCCCACACGCAGTTTGCCCCAATTTCTCGTCAATGGTTGGAATGATATGACGGGCGTCGCTCAAGCACCACCCTCACGCTTGGCGTACTCGTCCTCGATCGCCTCAGCGTACTTGTCGTCTGCGGTGCGCGGATCCTCCTTCAGAACGCCCTCACGGACGAGTTCCTCGGGGTCAGGGCGGTGGGAGAGCTTGTCGTTGAGAGTGTCGGCGCGCATGTGCATCTCGAGCTCCTTTTGGTGGGCGATCAGAGAGGGAGCGGCGTTGGATGCGGGAAGGATGTTCTCTATGGGGATGGGGTTTGGAGTCAGTGTCTCGTCAACTTGCAGGTCACGTTTGTTGGTCGGGTTGCTATATGCGGAAACAATGTTCAAGATGCGACGATGGGTACGGTGGTTTTCGGATCGGCGGGTGAGGCGGGCGGTGGGGATGGTTGCAGATGCTTGGAGGAAGGGGGGAACCAGCCCGAAAAGGGGAAAACAGGGAAGTGAAGCTAAGCTTGCTACTTGGAGACGAGAGTGAGGCAAAGGGGGGCGACATACTCTCAACCAGTTCGGAGCGATTGGGTCGGTGCTGAAGGTGAGCCTCGAGGGAGTTCTTGCGTTCGCCGCGCGAGGGCGAGATGGGGGTGTCGTCAACGGCGGGTTGCTGGGTGTTGTTGGTATTGGTGTTGGTGTTCTCGTCGGCCATTGTGGATTTGCGATGCTTCGTATCTGCCGTTGAACGGGGCGGGGCGGTTGGTAATGTACCTTAGTGTTGTCGCCGAGCTTGTTTGGTTGACGGTGTCTCGCCTTGTTTTGCGGTTGTATTGGGATGTGCGAGATAGGGTCTTTGGTCTGTCGCCTTGTTTTCTTGGTTCAGGCTACTAGGTCGATGGAAGTGCAAGTCTGGTTCGTGATGAAGATGGAGATGGCATAGGTGTTGATGAAAGGTGGGAGGGGCGGTTGTGGTGTTATGTACCTAATCCTCGAGGTCAGCCACGCCTTGGGCAGCTGGCCGAGGCGTCTGGTGCAGTCTCCCGACGTTTGGACTCTGAACAGCTAGGTAGCGAAGCCAATGAGAAGCGGCATCATTCAGATTCAGGGCTCGTTGGTATGGCAATGGGCGCTTGCTGGCTGAGGCACATGGGATGTGGCAGGCGCCTGCTTGAATGCTTGCTTGCATGCTTGCTGCTACCTTAGGTTGTGCAGGCGGCAGGCCAGAGAGGTCCCCCCCATTGCATCACCACACGGCAAGCACCTCCCAGCTAGGTAGCTTCCTTCCCCCCATGCCTGCCCAAAGCTGCACTTTGTGCCTGAGGATGACACCTGAGACTGCGGTAGCTTAGGTTTGTCAGGAAGCTGTCATGGCAAGCTCCCATTTGCTGAACCTCTCTGTTCATGGCCATTGACATCCGATGTTGCATGCGAACCTGCAGCTTTACATTTGTCGTCCCCGGAAACATCGGCAGCTTGCGAATGCTCTTCAGTCGATTTAAAGACGACCGTTCACATCCGAACGAAGCTCGAGCGCGATGAGACAGCTGAGCTGCCACAGCTCTCGGACTTTGACGACAAATGACGTCTGCCGCACGCACGAGGGTCCCCCCAAGCCACCGCCTCGCCTCGCCTGGCCTGCCTGGCCTGCCCTTGTCCTCCCTGCCGTCACGCCACCAACTGCTTCAAGCCAGCCAGCCAGTAAGCCAGCTTCAGGGCCCTGTAAAGCACCGAAGAGGTCGAGGTCGAGGTCGAGCCTCGGAGATGAGATCATGCCATCATGATGACCAACTCGCTATTTCGCTCAAACCCTGGTCGCCTCGTCTCGCCTGCGGCCTGGTCACCAGAGCAGGCCAACGCCGAAAGCCGCTCAGCTCACGCTCTGCATTTTCAGCCAGGTCACGCGTCGCACATCCGGACTACATCCGCGTTTCCCTCGCTAGCAAAAGAGCAGCTGTTGCTGCCTCGCTGAAGCACATGATCGCCCGAGGACTACGGACCCAACTCCGGCCTAACCCCCACCCCCGATACGCGGCAACACTCCGAAGAGATCGTGCGACATGGGATCTCACTGCGCTATCATACGGTCTCTCGATGCAGGCAAATTGCTGAATACTGAGTTCGAAGACGCCAGTTCTCCCACCAAATGCACAAGTATTTGAAAATCATTGTTTCCGACTCAGAGCGATAACACGGCTGGGCATTTAACAATTTCTGGGTAATCTTCAAGCTACCCAAGCACTCCTCCGCGGTCCCGAATGGTGCATAGAGAAGTAGCATGTCCCCATGCCATCGACGATCTTGTCCCGCGGATTACGTGTGGGATTGGTAAATGCCATGCTCCTCGATTACTGGGAAAACCATAGCGTGTGGACAAGCTGATTCTACAGCCAGGCTGATCATCTGTTCCTGGCTAACCCTTTTAGTGGATGTCTCTGGCTTAAGTAATGACAAAACGAACAAGCGTTCGAAGTCAACACAAGGAGTTTGTCGCTCGTCGATAGGAACGAGTATACTACATAGGGTCGTCTGCTCCCACTTTACTTGCGTGAAGAGTGTTCCACCGAGAAGATGTAAGACAACGACGTATCCTCTGCGGCTGTGGCTGCTCTGTGTTGCCCTGTCGATGTGGAGACTTCCCGTTGCAGGTCTTCTCTCGATAATAGCAGTTGCTTTACGCAGGCTCTTCAGATTAGCCTCTGACTTGAAGTCTAAGAGTGTCATCGACGTGGTCGTAGTAATTACAGTTGCAGTTCCATTGAAGCATCATTCCTTTCCATTCCTTCTTCATCTTCGCGAACTCTTTGGCATTCTTTTAGCCTCCTTTGATATACGTTCGTCTCGCCCTGAATCATCCAGCATTACTCTTCAAAATTGAAGAATTCTTTCCAAAGGGTATCCTCATCCAGGACTTGAAGAGCAGAGTCTTGATCGCTGACAATTGGAGCAGGAGCTCCCTGCGTGCGACTTTCGATCCAAGCGACAGAAACCTCGACGTTGTCAGGAGGTGTAGGGAGGGTAAGAGACGGGGCAAGAGTGTTCTGAGTGTGGCTACTCGCCCCAGCAGCAAAATACTCGTTCTCGTCGGAAGCGAAGGTGGGCAAGGTCATGAAGGGGCCGCGGTAGGTCCTGAAGCCTGTCTGACGGTGCGCCTCTTCCAGCATGTCGTATCTCTGCTGGTATCGCTCGTTCCCACTCGGCTTGGGGAAGTAAGTCTTCTGGGACAATGTCAGCTCCACATTTTTCTCCTGAAGCGAGGCGACTTACGGTAGCAAAGTCGTTGAGCTCCATGTGAGAAGCAGTGGGATAGGTAGTCGTCTCTTCATCCTGGTCAAAAGATTAGCTGACCGAACTCGGACACTATGATGAGACTCGGGAAGACTGCGTACGAAGAATTCGCTGGGGCGAACGTATCGCGACTGGCCGGGCCAGACTCGGTCGTGGAATGGGCGCTGGAGAGAGGGATGGTGTTTCTCATCGTTGTCCTTCAAGAAGGACACGGGCATCTGGTCCAGCAGCTCATCCTAGAAGCTGGAGGCATTGCTCTTCTCGTTCTCGGGAGTTTCAGTGTTCGCGGCAGCACCCTCCTGTGGATTGGCAAGGAAGGGACGAGAGCCGCGTCCATAGCGTCCGTTTGACGGACTCTTAGTTGAAGAAGTTGGGGATCTTGTCGAATGTCAGTGGAAGACTTTCTTTCGAACGTGGCCATGGAACGGAAACTCACGTCTCGTCGCGAGTGCGCTTTCTCGGGTTCTTCTTCAAGGCCTGCTTTGACCCACCGTCTTCGGCGTTGGCGGGGGTCTCGGTCGACTTGTTCTCCAGAGGCGTCTGCTGGGAGCTCTTGGTTGCGTCGGTCTTCTGTTGAGCTCCTCGAGCAGGGGTTCCCGCGGGAGAAGCAGCGAGCGTTGCGGAAGAGGATGGTGTGTTCGGCGAATGAGTGCCCGAGCTAAGTGGGCTGAGCTTCTTGGGTGTCTGAACAGATGTGTCCTCCTTGGACGGCTTCGCAGGCGTGGCTCTGAGCTTTTGCCGCTGGGCTTTCTGGTAGAGGGAGTGTTCTCTCAGTGGGAACGGTCGCAGTGGGAGACTGGCGGCGCCTGCCATCGAATGCATCGATAGAGGGTTCAGGTGGTCCGGCAGTTGCTGCTTGCGTAGGTTATCGATGATGGCTTTCGCCTTGTCGGACATCACGTCGCCTCCGGGAGTCATTACCAGCGGCTTTGGGGGAAGAAACGAGGGCGGGGAAGCGTCGTCAATCCCATCGAGCCAGAGTTCGGAGAAATACTCGTCTTCGTCCTGCTGAGCTTGCTCCAGGGCAATCGCCTCCCAGTTTCTGGCCTCGACGTGCTCGAAATTCAGCAAGCTAAACAAAAAGAAGAAAAGGGATTTCAGAGGAAAAGAAGTGCTCTTGTGTCGAATGCCAAAGCAAATTCAGGGCACGCTGAGGTTGATGTGTTGCTGAAAGAGCGAAACCTTTTGGCCAGTAAGGATACTTGCTAATGGAAAGGTGAAAGAGGTTGGGGGGAGACAAAAAAAAATAAGACAAACCTATCTGTAAGTAATTTTGAATAAAGAATGAGGATTTCAGTATTTGTGGGAGGAGCTGAGAGAGAGAGAGGACCAAAGATGTATTGTTAACTAGACGACGTCTGTGGCCTAGAAGCGTGGAAGGTTTCATTGCTGACTCGTCCGTTGGTCACCCGGCTTCATGTCCCTACTCAGCTAACTACGCTGATATACACAAATATTTCTAACGTCATTGTTTGAGCAAGTGGAAGTCGTATCAAAGCAGCTGGATATGAGTGGAGTTGACATAAAGCTATGATCATGAAGCAGGGTACAACTGGAACGGGCAGGACAGATCTGAGACATTTTTGATTTCCAGCCTTCATGCGATTTTGAAAACATTAATCTTGTTACTTTAGAGCAAGATGCCTTTATCTAATCCTTAGAAGAAGAAGATGATGGCTGTCATTGCTCTGCTGCTGCCGTTCCCCCTATATGCATCACATTTCAAAACAATAATACCAGTACACACAGCTGTCAAGTCTATTTAAAAAGAAATTTATGAACCCCTTGGAAATTCTGGATCAATTCGAGTAGCCAGAGGTTGCATTGTAACCTTATCAACGACCAGCTGTTAAACAATGAGAATAGGAAAATTCCATGCCAACTCGATACATCTATCGTGTCCAACACTACCTCACAACCCTGTACACTTGAACTTGAGAAGATTCTTGTCTACTATCTCCTTCTCCATTGAAATGAGTTTAGGCATATCCCACATGCAACTCAGCCAACGTCCTCCGAGCCAATCTCGTTTCTGGCTAGTGAGGTAAGGTATTGAGTGAGCAGCGAGTTCTGGCGTATCCGTCATACGAACTAACCACGCGTGAGTAAACAATGTTTCTGGCAACAGAGAACCAAAAAGAACTTACAGTGAAGCTTCTCTGGGAGTTTTGACGACAACTCGGTGGGAATTCCACCGGGGTGGATTGAGAACGCCAAGACGCCCTACCGAAATGCAAGTCAGCTTCTGGGCTTCCCCCCTAAAGACGTCGGAAAGAGGGCCACGAATACCTGATCACCGTACTCATCCTGTACAAATTCCGTGAAGCGGATCAAGGCGAACTTGGAAACGTGGTAAGCCCCGCCTCCGGCGCCCATGAAGTGTGCCGCGACAGAGGACATGTTGACGATCGTCTTGTCTCCTCCCTTCAGCATCAAAGGCAGGAATGCCTTGGTGACTCTGTATGTACCCCAGTAGTTCACGTCCCACGTCTTCATGTACTCGTCATCGTCTGCATCCAGAAGCAACTTGAAAGGCGCCATGTAGCCGGCGTTGTTGACCAGGATGTCAAGCCGGCCCCATTCTTCCGTCAGCCTCTTCGCCGCCGCTCTCACGTTGGCCGTGTCGCTGACATCCATTTCCAGCGGGAATACTGTCGGCTCACTGCGTCCGGCCTTTCTGGCAGCATATCGGACTGCGGCGACGGTGGAGGAGACATCGGACCTGGCTGCTACAGCTATCTGTGATGCGCCAGCTTCAGCGTAGCCAATGGCGATTGCCTTGCCGAGCCCCTTGCTGGCACCCGTGATGAGGACCGCCTTGCCAGTGCAGTCTGACGATGTCACTGGATCGATTCCAGGGTATGTGTCGTGATGGATGACGTCCCCCGTAAATGTATCGACTGCCGGATGTCAGAACGAACAATGCCACGGCTTGATAACGGGTTACTACCATACCCTTCCGTGGAGGCAGACCGGTAGGCCCCGGTTGGGATTGTTGAGGTTCTGGCGCCATGAGTGGAGTAATCTTCAGTTGAACGAACGTTCGTTCGATCTCTTGCGCGACTCTGTCTCACCAGAAAGGGTTGTAGAGTCGGGTCAACGTCGTGGCCCAAAGTTGGACTTCCGGACGGGCGCTAATATCGGAATGCCGGACTTCCCCACGCTTCAGGAGCGGAAGCGCTCGAGCTAGAGTCGCACCTTGAACAAAGTCTCGGATGAACCCGAGAAACCCATCGCCCTTATTCTCGATACTTCTGTATGTCATTTTAAAATGGAAACCGTGATGTTTCGTGCAAGGAAGACTTGATGAAATATGCCTGCAGCTATCAAATGTGCTCACTGGTCCAAAAGGTGTCAGCAGTCGATACGTCCTTATGCCAACCAGACGAATGTCATAAGAAATTACTGCTGATGTCACTGAATTGCAAGTTCCATCGATTTAAGCCGATGCGTGTCACATCATGATTGCAGCCGCGGGTCTCAGTAGCGAACGTCTGGCCCGCACGTCGGACCGGACTCTCACGATAACTATACCTCGGCCATTCCCTTCGCCGAGACGCCAGATCATGCCGCCGCCTGTGCTGGCTGGCATCTCAAAGGCAAGAGACTCGGCATACCCAGGCATCTCATGCTTGAGACGCCCTTGTTCCGCCACTTTAACTATTCAATCTCGGTCTTCGACTCCGCGGCGGAGTCTCCGCCGTGGAAATCTTGAGGTCCACGGGTGCGGAGATTGTGGATGAAATTATTCTGCCCGGCTTCTCCTGGCCTATATCCAAAATCTCACGGGCCAGGTCTTGGGAGCAGATTCTCTTGTTAACCTCGAGAGTTACTTTTCCCGACTAGCTTTCAACCCTCACAACATTTCGACGGTTTCTAAGCTTCGAGAATGGACTCAAGCCGACGCACACGAAGACTATCCTAAACGCAACATAGAGAGTTGGGATAGGATCTTGGAGAGGGGACTGCGAAATACAGATCCCGACTTCTGGGATATCTACTCCCATAAGCAGTGCCTTGCTGGCTCGTTAGGTTACTTGGGCGCAATACGTTACTACTCGCTCGAAGCAATCGTGCTGCCGACTCGGTTCGTCCTAAACCCTGCAGCGGTTTTAGGTACACCTGTCGTGACAGTTTTATTCGGACGACATCCAGACGGAGAACCGTTTAGCGAGGAAAGTCTGATTGGTATCGCTCACGCGTTTCTGCAAAGGACACAGACTCGGAAAACTATCAAACTCTTTATTGAGCCCCAGGAGGAACTATCAGATACTGTGGCTATGAGAAAATGGAAGGATAATATAGCAGATCTGTAAGGCCCACGCTGCAGCTAATCAACTGAATCCTGACTGGATTGCAAACTAGACATAGAAATCCGAGTCGATTCTTAAGCATTGATGGTTGACACACTTCGTCAGGTCCTAGTATCACGCATTTCGTGAGCTGTCTTTTGAGGCACTGCTCCAAGTTTGTTGCGCTTTCAACATGTCTCTTCCTCTCATGTTGCTGTACAGGTCTCACTCATTGAAATGCTGCAAACAATAACGAACCTCTCTGACGATGTATAATGTACTTCTCTTTGCAAGTGAAACATCCAGTTTTGGGGAAGTCTGGTTTACTTTCTCTAGTATTTTGCATCAGTGCCCCTAGGCGGCGAAGGAAAAGCCTTCAGAAATATGAAGTATATCCCTGCACTTGACATCCCTCGGTGCGGCGCTTGTCGAGACTAGCACCTCATGATCGCCGGCCTCCACCTTCCAAACCCGATCGTTCTCATCCCAGAATGCAGCTCCATCCCTTTGGAAGGCTAGTCTTACTTCTCTCCTTTCACCTGCTTTCAGATGGACCTTTGCGAAGGCAACAAGAGCCTTGGGCGGTCGTCCATTTCCAACACCGCCTCTCGGAGGAGCTAGATAGATCTGAACGACCTCAGAGCCTGCAATTGTACCGACGTTGCTTACTGTCGCAGTCACAGTCACCTCAGCATCAGCGTCATCACCACGGAGAGAACCGGTGAGAACTGCACTGGAGACGTCATAGGAGGAGTAACTCAGACCGTAGCCGAAAGGAAACAAGACTTCTTTCTCGGTCCCATACTGAGAGTCAAAGTGCCGGTAGCCAACATTGACACCTTCGACGTACTCGACCTCTCGACTTTCCCAACTGTCAAGGCCGAAGTTTCCGTAGCAAGCCGTGTGCTCATTCTTCTTGGGCCATGACATAGGGAGCTTGCCGCTTGGATTGACCACGCCAAGGATAACGTCAAGGATCGAGTTACCGGTCTCTTGACCTCCGTACCACGCCTGAATGACAGCGGAGACTTCGTCGATCCATGGAAGCTCAACTGGCACGCCGGTAGTGAGAACAACGATGGTGTTGGGATTGACCTTGGCAACTTCAGAGATCAACTTGTCCTGCGAGCCGTCTGCCGGAAGAGTCATACTGGCCATATCCTGGCCCTCGGTCTCCCATTGCGGCGTGTTCCCGACAAAGAGAAGAGCAACATCGGCTTTCTTCGCGAGCTCCACGGCTTCCGATAGCAGGTCCTTCTCCATTTCTTTTTGGCTGACGAATCCAAGGTGCACGGAAATCTGGTTGTCGCCAAGATACATCTCGGAATTCGGACTTGGCGAAACCGTGGACTCAATGACAATGTCATAGGCCTCTCCACCGACGAATTCATACTGCAGGTGTCTTTCTTCTTGAACGCCTAAGAGGAAGGACATCGCCTCCTCGGTCTCCTTGATTTCGCCTTGGGATTTCCCGTTGATGAACAGCTTGGCAGGGCCAATGCCGGAGAAACTCAAGTAGTGTTTCCCGCTGACTTCGGGGATGTATGTCGTGCTAAGACGCGCAGATTTGGCACCGACAACGCTCTCGTTCATTATGGTCATGAAGTTGCCACGCGGGTACTCCTGAGTGTGGAAGGGATCCCCAGAGAGATCCAAAGACTTGTAAAAGTCCACGATAAAGCCTGGATTGCCATTCCGATTCCTGGCCCCGTCGATGAAATCGGGATACGCTCGGAAAATGTGTGCACCTAGGGCGAAGATCATTAACCCCCAGAGTCCTCAAAAGTCTTGAACCATAGCATTTACCTTGAGAGGTTGTTACTTCGCAGCCAGGGAGCCGTGATCTAACTGCATCATATGGACTGATCTTGTAATGGCAGTGGAGCGATGCACTACCGCCACCATGAGCAGAAGCATGCTTGGCTAAAGGCCCAAGCAATGCTAAGTTTTTGAGAGAAGATGATTTCAGCGGCAGCGCTTGGTTGGTATTTTTGAGAAGAACAATGCCTTCTCCACCAGCTTCACGGATCAAATTTTCGTGCTCGGGCCGGCTGATGGCTTTCTCAGGAAGAGTTTCTCGTCTGTCTGTGAACTTGCCAGTTTGCCGAAGAAGCTTGAGTAGCGCCAACACATGTTCGTCGACGTCCTTGATATCAGCCTCGCCGCTGTCTACGAGCTTACGCACGAGTTCTGGTTTTCGGCGATGAGGGGGACCCGGCATCTCCAGGTCAAGCCTAGAAAACCCGGTTGTCAGTGACGACGAACCCAATCGGATGGCACCGCAATTACCCGTTTCTGATACCACTTGCTACAGCGGCGGAGGCTGCTCCCCAGTCGGTCATGACCAAGCCTTTGAAACCCCAATCACTGCGAAGGATATCCTTCAAGAAGGTGGGCTGATCATCGACGTAAGCTCCATTAACCTTTGGATAACTCGTCATGATGCACCATGGATCCGACTTCTTGACCACAATCTCAAAAGGTCGAAGATAAATCTCTCTGTCATCAGCATAAGCTACTGCTTTCATACTTGTTTCACTTGAACATAAAGATCCAAGCTTACCTCATTGCTCGTTCGGAGACGGTCTCGTTGACAGTAAAACGTCGTGTGTCCTGCTCATTGATGGCAAAGTGTTTGACGGTGGCCGCGACCCGCTCGCTCTGGAGACCGAGTACGTATTCAGATGCAAGCTCGCCTGCGAGGAAAGGATCTTCAGAGAATGACTCGAAGTTGCGCCCTCCAAGAGGCGATCTATGCGGGCAGACCGTTGGGCCAAGAAGAGTACAAGCGCTTTTAGTTTGTGCTTCTTCGCCCAATGCAACGCCAATTCGCCGAGCCAGGCTGCGGTTGAAGGTGGCAGCTAGAGAGACACATGCTGGGAAGCATGCAGCTGTGGTGCCATCCATGAACTCAGCACCTCTTGCTCCATTTGGACCATCTGAGACCTGGGAGGCGTTAAGAAGGTAGGTATATAATAGGGCCAGTCACTTTGACGTGACAACTTGGTTAACTTGCTTTCAAAGACGGTATGTTGAGACGTTCAATTCCAACAGTTTCCCACGAGCTTTTTCCCGCAAGAAGAGAGATCTTCTCGTCAGTCGTAAGTTGAGAAAGTAGACCGAGGAGGTCCTCGTCGGAGGGTTGGGATGCCATTACTTTGAATGGAATGGTTGGAATTTCTCGAGGTACGAGGAACAAAGATCGCTTCAGATAGAGAACTGAATTCCATGTGAAATAAAGAGTGTCACGTCCGCCTAGTTATTGATGTTGTAGTTCGAGGAGCGTTCGAGGGGCGGGGAAGCTTTGCTCCACCTCTCTGACACTTGGCTTCGTTTTTTTGATCTGCCGTTCTGTATACTGACGATGAACTGACGCGTGATCTGTCGAGTCAGTCAACTTGGGAGCAACAACCGAAATTGAGCCGCCGCGGCAACATGCTCCGAATGAGCAGTCTCCCCAACGCCTTGGATCAAGCAGGGATGGAATCCTTGACCCGACCGATTGGCCTCAGTTCTCCGAACTTCTCCCACGGATTTTCCATTAGTTCCTTCAGCTTCGTTTCTCCATGCATCAGAGTGGGATGTACCATGGTTGAAGGATCGACCCCGCGTGGAGTAGACGAATTCAGATCCTACCCCGGGCTTGGCATGCCACATTACGATGGTCCAAGACCGAGCAAAAGGGGTTGACAAGAGGCGAGAGAAAAGCCACGTGCCCGTTCTATTGCGCTGTCACATTGCTGGTTTCAGTCCAGACAACAACATCCATTCACGGAAAAGGATATCCACCCATGCTCGCGTTGAAAACCATCTAGTCAATGGTAGGTTACTGGGGTTCTGCAGGGATGTTGGGGGGCTGGTCAACATATCACTTTGTAGGCTGTGTTCAGGAAACATCGAAAATGGACGGAGGGAGCTTCCGAAATGATAAAGCTAAGCGGTGTCCCGTGGAAAACGTGTAAAGACTATGCCGTCATTAATCTCAAACCTTTCTGGATATCGACACCGGCATCGTGGTCCTAGTTGCACTCGCGAAGAAAATGTCCGAAGACAAGCAAGCGACTGCTGCTCATGTTGAGTCTGCAAGCCAAGATGCACCAGCTATACTAGCCACTTCCTCGCTGGCCGCTCGCTTTGAGCATCGCCAGCATAGTCTCACAAAGATTGAATCTGTCAAGGAAAACAAACTGCCTCTGCTTTGGTGTGAGTTGCCTTTACGTCTCATGTCGGTTGAAATACCAAGCGGCTGATAGCATGTAGGTCTCTACATGTTCTTCCTCTGTATAACATGGGGCTTCGACGGCCTAGCAGGCGGTATTGTCGTTTCCATCACCGAGTTCCGCAAAGACTTCGGCACGCCGTACGGAAGTGACTATGTTGTCGACGCCAACTGGCAGCTCGGCTTCCAAGCAGCCACCATATTTAGTATGGCTTTCTTTACACAACAACCCGAAATTTCTGCATTGCTGATCAGCGCATCCAAGGCATGACTCTGGGTGCTTTTGTATCTGGTCTCGCCATCAACCGATATGGCCGCCAGCCTGTCATTCTGGTCGCAAGCCTACTATCAATCGCTGGCGCGTTTCTACAGTTCTTCTGCAAGGACCTCAAGCAGTTTATAGGAGGCAAGATTCTCACTGGACTTGTACGTTCATACCGTGCGGACTACTACTTGAACTGACGTGCCATCTGTTCAGCCAATGGGAGCTTTCACATCAGCAGCTCCTACGTACGCCTTCGAGTTGGCGCCTCTGACGATCCGTGGCTCCGTTGCTGCAGGCACCAACTTCTCTATCGTCCTAGGCCAGCTTATTGGGTACGCTGTCATGCGTGAAGCCAGTCATTACGGCGATGCACGCGCTTACAAGGTCCTATTTGCGACACAATGGGGCTTTGCGGCGGTAGCCCTCGCCTTTCTGCCATTCTTCCCTGAATCACCCTACTGGTTTGTTGCACAGGGTCGATTTGATAAGGCGAGAAAGAACCTGGAAAGACTTCACGACTCTTCGTACGATTACGACGGGCATATGGCCGAGATCCAGGAGTCTATTGCTCGTCATAACCAGGACACAGATTCTCAGGGGTCATATGCTGAATGCTTCTCTCAGGCAGCTTGGAAGAGGACGTTGATTGCAACTAGCATGTTCTTCATCCAGAATGCGTCCGGTCCCGCCTGGGTCGTGGGTTACATGAGTTGTAAGTTTTCTTTTGCTTTATTTCAAGAACAAACCTCTAACTCTAAATGACTGTAGACTACTTCCAGCTTGCCGGCATGAGCGCCTCCGTCTCTTTCGATACGACTGTTGGCCTGGCAGGTCTCATGGTCATTGGCAACATGGTCGGCTGGTTCTTTGTTGACTATTTCGGCCGTCGAGGAACAGCTGTCTACGGTTCCATCATCTTAACCATCACGCTGTTCCTAATCGGCGCTTCATCGCTCGTAAAGACTCAGGGCGCAGTCTGGGCTCAAGTCGTTTTTATGGCAGTCTGGTCCTTCTGTAAGTCACTGAAATGAAATTCACACAAGCCCAGTCTAACTGTAATCAAGTCTACCAAGGAACTCTTGGGGCCGTAGGGTGGCCCATCGCGTCTGAAGCGGCCACGAGCAAACTTCGCGCATCAACACAAGCCCTATCGGTTATGACCAACGGCTTGGCGAGCAGTATCTGGACACTAAGCCTACCTTATGCCATCAATCCTGATAGAGGCAACCTCGGTGGCAAGATTGCGTTCATCTTCGGTGGGACTCTCGCAGTGTGCTGCGTGTACATCTTTTTCATGGTTCCCGAGACAAAGAACAGAACCAATATCGAGATTGACGAGCTCTGGAGTCGCGGAGTACCACCACGTCAGTTCAAGAAGACGGTTCTTCTTACCCTCGGTGATGAGAGTGAGCACAAGACTTCTGACACCTAGGTTCGTATGGCTTTGGGTGAGTAAGTTGCTGTTTGGACAGCAATTGGAGTTCATAATCTACGATATAGCAAAAAGAACTTTATGTAAGAATAGGAAGAACTAGCCTGCAGCCCACTCATTTGATTTGCGATGGATGGAGAAGCCTCATTCGCGAATGCTACAAGAAGAAACGAAATATCACCAAAACTGTAAACATCTAAACGTAGCAAACTTGGTCTCAAGAACGCGGTTGGGCTCGACCGAGAAGGCTTCTGTGACATCCAGTGACCTCTCAGTCTGTCATCCCATTGCGAACAGCACACTTCTGGCAGATATTCAGAAATCAAGAACAAACTTGTCCGCTGCTCTCAGTTCTCAAGCAATATCCGTCGTGACTCTCCCAGGAGACATGATAATGTCCTCGACTTTCTCACCCTGGACGTTTCGTTGATGTTACCAAATTGAGATGCTGAGAACTTTGTGACGACCTTAGAAAATCTTCAAAGTCCTCTCAATTGAATCTGAAAAGCGCATCGCCAAAATATTTACATTAATACTAAGACCACCAAAATAATTCTTACCTCTCTTATCTTAACACCTGTGTCATGTCGCTCTGATTCACCTGTTGAGTGGAAATCTACATTTGAGATGCCGATGCGACGATAGCGACCACCATTTTTACCGAGACATTTCCTTGCCACAAGAGCATAGTAGAAGGTATGCTGATCATCCATCCCAACAAGCAATTACTCGACTATCTCCCCTCCCTGCAGTAGATCATCCAAGGACCAAGGAAAGTCTGCACATAACAAAGATGATGGGGAAAATTGCGAGCGAGAAGAGTCAGTAATTAATTAGTTGGATATGGAACTCGAAGGGAACGGACCCGGAGTTAGCGGTTTTTTGAACCCGAGCTGATATTGTAGGGCCTTGGAAAATAATGACTGGCCGGGGTTTATCGGCCGACTTGCCATACCCGGGGGAATAGTCGATTTGAGTATTGGGTCCTTGCCGGAAACCATCGTGAAGCACTTTACGATAGCTGAACGAGCAGCCGCCCCCCGTACCCCTCCGAGACATCCATGACCATGTCGGCGCGTCGCTTGATCTCGAGGCTTTGGAGTCAGATCTGGGGGATCCACGTCCATAAGAGGGACCGTGGTAGATCTTCTGCCCAGAAGCCAGCCAGATACGTCCCGTTCGTAACGCTACGGACGGCATTGACGAGGCCTGAGAACGCAGCAAATCGATCCGAGGGCCTGGTAAGGATTAAGGTAACGTATTGTTCGGATGTTCCGAGCCAGAAGTCGTGGAACTCTTTTATGGAAGAATTCTGTTCCAGGATCAGATTGAATTCTTCTTTCCTGAGAAGTCGAACTTGACGCAGCTCCTCCGCAGCCGACGGCCTCGTTGCAAACGGGGCCTCTGATCTTTCCCAGCCCAGAACCCCGTATTCGCAAGCAGTCAGGGTCTCGCACTCCCAGATAAGCTCTGAAGCACAGAGATGAAGAATACGTCGTGCAAGCAGAAGCTTCTGAAAACCCCAGGCACGATCCAGCAACGGAGCCTGAAGCCGACGAAAGCATGTCATTTCTCCCTGTATGAACTCATGGTCCCAGTAATGGGCTTGCCTGACGAAAACAGGGCGATTCGGTACTGAAGGATTGCCGATTCCATAGACTAGCAGAGGATAGCTGGATGTGTTGCCACTAGCAACAGTCCGACGTTCCTGGAATAAACCGCAATTACTATTGCGAGATGAAGTCGCGGCGATGTTGAAATGGGCACCGGAGTATATTTCTGCCGTCTTCTGGGACTGCACCATAGTCTGATTCATCAGCATGGATGATACACAATGAATCAATCCGAATGAAGGTGCAACCGACTTCTTTACACAACTGAATCGCGTCCTTGAAAAGTGTGGGGAGATCACTAAACGCAATACCAGCCTTTCGTGAAGCTGAAGTGCTTTTCGTTGTCATCGTCAGTTTTGATTTGGCAGGATCACCCCAACAATGACTCATTGTGACATATTCGACACAAGGCGTTTCCCGATTCTGAAAGTCCAGGAGCTTTCGCCGTAGACCCGAAGATATCAATTACACGGGTCGGCAGCCGTGTCGGTGATATCTTGCAGCTCGTGTGGTCTACTTCGCAGCATTTTAGCGATGACCTAAGGCGATCTGCTGCTATGTCTCTGGTAAGATATCGTGGCACATGATTTGCATGCCCGAATAAGTGTCCCGAGTTTCTTGGGCTTTGACGCCTATTAGTATGTAACTATCATGATGTATGTAATGGGCTAGACTTGTGTGTTGACTTAGCCTTGTGACTAAAGAATTCGATGCGAAGACGCGTTCCACCAGGGCTACCAGCAACATCGTCTTCTGGTAACCGAACTGCAACCGGATTCTTCCCTGGACGACTTTCTAGAAGTAAGAGAAGCTTTTTACGCCAATAATCATCTTCTGCTAAAGGGATTTTCTGTTCCTCGGGGTTATTCCCCCAGAACATGCCGGTACCTCGCTCAAGAACAAGACAATTAGGACACTTAGTTGAAGCAGCAGCTCGTAGATCCTCGAACTTCATAGCTTCATACCGTGTAGATGATATGGTATTGCGGAAGTATGAAGGCTCGACGAACACAGCTGCAGAATCAAAGAGCTCGTGCCTCAGATCAAGGCATACGAGGCAATGGATTTGAGCAATCTCGGACCCTCGGTAGATTTTGGTTTTCAATGAAAGCTCGTATTGAATGTGAACCGACGAGCTTGGTAGGCTTAGAAAACAGAATAACCGGCCTGAGGCGATCGGGCTGCTTCCTTTATGCAACGCGGGCTTCTGATGATTCAGCCGTAGTGAGCGATATCACTCTGTGCCTAGAGAGAGGGGCCCGGGTTTTCGATATGAACACAATGAGATAGTTAGTTTAGCAGACAAACGAATTAAAAGAAAAGGTCTGCAGAAATGCTTGACTCCCACTACTCACACGTTTCTTCGATGCCAAAGGCCGGGAGAATCTCGGCAATATCTAGCACAAGACTGGCAGCTTACACGATGTTCTGCAGCTCTCTCTAGACTTGTGGCACCCTACCGGCTTTCGCGATAGGAATTCTTTGCAACACCATAACTGTTCTGATGCGAATTAGCTCTCTGCCTACCGAAAGGGCCGCAGAATTTCTTGAGCTCAATCATCAAGCTTCTCCATCAAATTGTTACCGGATTATTTGGGACCTTTGATAATCGTTATCCTGAAAGAAAGGGTTGCGTCCCTGCCTAGAGTTTTCGGATTTGGCCTCTTTTCCGTCGCGGCTTTCTGTAGTATTTCGTAAACCCGTCATCTCGATTCCATCGTCGTCACAAGGTATTTGCGACTTGCAACGAACAGGTTTGGTTCGAGCGCTAGGGGAAACACTGCAAATTTCGGTCTCTGAACCCCGAGGTTTTTGTCTTGGAGCAACGTTGCCGGTGTGGGTCATCTCCCGTGCGCCTGAACAAGACCTACCTACAACTGAGGCGGACAGTCAAAACACCCTCGAGCAAGGTAAACAAAATCTTTTGCCAGCCACAAGAACAGAAATTTGAGAGACCGGAGACTTAAGGGCAAAGGGAACCAAGAAGGGCAGCAGTGATCCAAAGGCTGGATACGGGACTTGCACGCTTGCTTCTTGGACCCAAATTTGCATCCCGTTTTGCAACGCCTTGTTGGCTAAGTGGTATAGCGCCTCACTAGTAATGAGGAGATCGGGTGTTCGATTCACCCACGAGGCAGTGCTTGGATTTTCCTTTTGCTGGTGGCGCGTAATTCCATACACAACCTTTCCGAGGCATTGACCCTTGCGGCTTCCCTGCCACAAAGCTGGGAGGGACTTCACAGCCTCAACCCCCCCGGAGCCTGATCAGACTTCCGCTCCGAGCCTCCGAGCCTCCTAAGTAATCCCCGGTCCTCTCCTGTCTTGGACCCCGGGCACGCATTTCCCGTCAACCGGGGAGGGAGGTCCCATCAGCTCCAGCACTGCAGAGGACTTCCATTTCCAAGGGGTCGCAGCCTGGCGCTGAGAAAGGGGGCCATCGGGGGTCGGCTCCAGTAAGACCGTTGAGCGACAACTAAAGTCGAGAGAAGGAAACGTAGCTGTGCCGTCCAACGTTCCGTCCGAATTGGCGGCTCTGACACATGTTTCTTATTGCAAGCCGCAAGAGGCAGTCCACAACAGCTGGTAAGGAAAGGCTTTCCACCTCAGTCAGGCAACAGCTCTCAGAGCTCCCCGCCATCAGGGTGTATGATCTCTCATCTGTCCGTGTTACCCATCAGCTGCCCCAGATTTCACATCGAACGTCCAAAAATAGATCATCACCAGCTTCACTGGTCTTATTGACTCGAATCGATATAATACAAATCGGCTCGTCATCATCTGCACTCCTCTCGAATCCTATGCCTCGTGTGTCTTGTTTTTTTTCACTTTCTTGCATCTTTGCCCCAAAAACGGGTTCGCAAAGATCAACACTTCCTCCAAACCAAGCGCAGCCGAAAAAGTAAGGCGCCTTTTTTGACATCATCCCATTCGGCGGACCATGTAGGTTCCGTTCTTTTGTATGTAAAAGTTGCTTTGGGGGGTATCTGTTGGTACACAAAAACAATGTGACAAAGGAAAACCGGTGTGCTTGCAGAAGAAAAAAAGGAATAAGCAATTCGCAGGTATCCCCTCTTTGAGTGAGAGGGTAGACAATGCTTCGCCGACGATGTCGTTCCTTTCGTATCTTTTCCTCGAAAGGCCCGCATGAGAAACAAATGAGGAAACGCCGTGGGTTCTGACTAGGCCTGCCTCCTATGCCGATGTAATGTCTGAGTTGGTTTCGCAAGGAAAAAAATCACTGAGAGAGTGGTGATGTTGTGCGATGCCGCCGCAACGTCCACGCCGCGACGGGAGATCCGGTCTGCTGAAAAAATAATGCTATGAGATGATTGTTGTTCGGTTTGTATTATCCGCCGTCCGCGGCTTCTGTTGTATGCAATTCGATCCCGCTATCGCGGTCCTGGGGCTCTTTGCTCCATTGTGGCGGCGTTAGACTTTTTGGGGATCCGACAGGACTACTTGGCGCCGATGAGGCATCGTCCTTGCGTCCTTCTTCCTCGTTGTCTTCTCGTAGGTGAAGCGGCTGTAGCACCCGGGGAGGCAACGCCACGTCGTGCGGTCGGATATTGTATTCAAGGGCCTTCTTACCCTCCTTGATAAGCTCCTCCGTCCAGTTCAAGCACCTCTTGATACTCTGGTTGATCTTCTGACTGTCGACAAGTATATCCCTGTGCTTGGTGAGATCCAACTGAAGTCGTTTTTCGTCTCGTTGCCTTCGACGGGCGTCGCGATCCGGATCTTGCTTTGGGCTTGCCGCAGAGTCCGTCTCGGAGAGCTCTGAAGATTCAAGCATGGAGTCGCCGAGATCTTCTAAACCGTCGTCTGCGTCTTCTTCCTCACTGAGGTCGGGGAGATCCAAGTTCTCGATACCCAAACCACCAGTAACGGATTCGGGTGGGACTTGACTCGGCGGCTCATCGGAAACTGGTAAGCGTCCAGATCTAGATAACCTCTTGTATCTCCTCAGCTCCGCCGTCTGTTTTCTGAGCTGTCTCTCGAGAGATCTATTGATCGCCTCCAAGGAGGCATTCGTAATCTCCAAATCCTGCACCTTGCGCTCCCGTCTCGCATTGACGACCATGTCGTTCAAGGGGTCGCCGTGTGTGGACTTCGTCGGGCTGTGAACCTCCTCCAAATCTTTCGACTCTTCCTCGTCCTCATCCTCTGACTCACTCAATTCGTCTGCAGCCTGCAATATCGAAGCTATCGTTATCGGCTGGTTGGGGAAGAAACTAGACATGGTTGGCGATGGAATCTCGGAGGGAGTCGGTGACTGAGAGGTCTTAAATCTGGACATGATCATGGCATCCGTGGACGCAGCATCGGAGCCAACCTGGCTAGGCGGTCTGCTGGCCACATAGCTAGCTGCCTGAGAGACAGCGTCTGTGCTGATCTTGCGCTTGTGTATTGAAGGTGCAAGTGGCGGTGGGCTGGTCATCTGGGCTCGGCCATGAGGTTGACTGCTACTTTTGACAAGTGGAGCTGACGTCGGTGCTTGTGCTGGCTTGTTGGGCGAAAGAGGCCGCTGGGCCATGGAAAACGCTCCCGCAGATCCAACCGAGGTCCTCGCTAGCTTTCTCGATTCTGAGGGTTTTGATGCGCCCCCTGAGGTGGCAGACGAAGGCCGAAAGCCAGGTGCTAGATTTGGAGCTCCATTCGCATAGAAGAACTTGCTCTGTGGCGGCTCTGAGGTCGGCGCAAGAGGCGGCGACTGCGGTGCCATTGAGGGCGTAAGAGACGGGGCCAACTTCGGGGTAAAGCCCAGGCCGGGCGACGTGGGTCGATTCTTCTCTACCGCACTACCGTTTGCGTACATGAAAGTCGAAGTCCGCTGCGGGGCGGCAGCGGCAGGCGGCTTAGGTTGCGGTTTGGCCTGGGGCGGAGGCGCCAAGCTTTTTGCGTCGGATGCATAGAAGAACTTTGAATCGGCCGCATCGTGGCGGCTGTTGCCGATGGTAGACGGAGCGGGACTGAAAGTGACGACCTGGCGCCTGATATGCTCGCCCTGGAAAGTGGACTGGTAGTCCCAATTGCCATCTCGGTCAGGATTCGGTGTGCCGTTGGGCGTGCTGTTATTGCTGTTGACGCGGCTCTGGCGGCTTTCAGAGCGTGGGGTGATGTTGTTACTACTCTTAAGGAAGGGCGCAGGACTTGTGATGTCTTCCCTGGCTCCTCCGGCGTTTGCATTTAGTGTCAGGTGGTGTGTGTTGTTATTCGAGTTGCCGCTGCGGCGGCGGCCCAAGGGGGTTATGACGGGGGGCGGTTTCGCAGCAACCTTGGGAGTCAGAGGAGCTCGGGTCGCTCCTTTCGCGGAGAGAGAGGACACTCCCGGCTGGCGGGAAGTTGCGTTGCTCCCCTTATCATATGGGGGCATTGTGGGCGTAGAGGAGGCGGAGGCGGGTGCGGATGCGGATGCGGACGAGGTGGGAGATGGGGTTGGCGACGGCTTCGCTCGCGCGGCGGTGGCAGGCCGAGAGGGGTTCAGGACATTTTGGTCTCGATTGCGGAGAGGCGTGCGCAAATTAGGGGACAGAGCGGGTTGTTGTCGTCGTGAGGTTGAGGAGGGAGTTGTCGTCGTGGTTGTAGCGGTAGTCTGCGTGGGCGGTGGGTTGGAGGATGTTGTGTTTGGGTTGGTAGCGGTGGTTGTGGTGGTGGTTGCAGTAGCAGTGGAGGAAGAGGATGTTTTGGTGGTGCCAGAGGCAGAGCCAATTGTGGTGGTGGTAGCTGTGATGCGTCGGGGCCCCGTTGCGGTTGGTGGGCCAGTGGCAGCAGCAGTATTAACAGCCCTCTGGCTCGTGGTGGTGGTCTTGCTAGTGTCGGTTTTGGCCTTGGCCTTGGTGGGCGTGCTAGTGGGATTATTTGTGGTTCGGGCTCGCAGTTGGGCGACCGACGGCTTGCGATTTACGGCGGGTGAGCCAGAATCTGGACGCAAGGGCGAGCCTGGTTTGTTGTTCGTACGAGCCGATATTGAAGACGATGCTGAAGACGTTGTCGCAGCGGGGTTGCGAGTGGCTGGAGAGAGCGACGATGGCCTGATTTTCCTGCTGAATCGGGACGAGTCGGGCTTCCGCTGCTGGTGGTGGCCGCCTTGAAGGTCTTCAGAGGGCAGATTATTGCAGCCCGGCGGCGTGTTGGCCGAGGTGAGAGACCGCATTGTTTTGGGTTTTTTTTTGTAAAGTGGTGGCAGGGTACCTCAATGTAAGGCAAGGCAACAGGTACTGCGGTACCTCCTTTTCCGCGCCTCAGATCGGATTCTTACTGGCCACCATGGTCGGGTAGCCACATTGGACGAACTTGGGCGTCCCCTGGACTGGGCTGGCTTCCTCAGGGGAGAAGACTGGAAATAAACCTGCAGAAAGATTGAAGAACAGGGTAGGGACAGGGATGTCACCGACTGTCGAGTGTCGACGGACCAATTTACCGGTGACGGTGGGCTCTTTGGGGGTTCTTCGGGGCGAGAGAGGGGTCCTTTCGATGCCTGCAATTCCGCTTGCGGCAGTTGACGATGTCGGTTCAAGGTTGTTCCTCAGGTGTGCTTCGTGTCGTCGTCGGTGAGGCAAAAAGGCGGTGATGGTGCTGGCCGATGATCGGTAGCTCCGAGGCTCCGAGTCTGAATAGCAGACGTGTATGTGAGTGTGAGCAGACAAAGGCCGTTGGTTGTTGTCTCAGAAAAGAATCGTCGTTGGTTGACTCGACACGAAACGTTCCCGAATGAAACAGAAACAATGCAGCGAGTGGACGACGGGAAGGGGTCACTCAAGAAACCGCGAACGTACCCGCGCAGCAAAGGATGTCTGTCCTACGATTCCCAAAGGGGACGGGGTGACTCGGAGGTGAGAAGATACGTCTGACGGAAGAGAGAGAGAGAGAGACAGAGAGAGGGAATGAGGGCGCGCGGGGGGTGAGACGAGACACAGATGAAGAATGTCTTTCTGTCACTTGCTCACGATCCGGCAGACGCAGAAAGTGGAGGAGAGCAGGACGTGGGAAGAGATGCAGAATGACATACCATTCCCCTTCACAACAGCCACAAACTCGACCATTGGGCCACCGTCTGTTCTTTTTTGGCGTGTTTTCATTCATCGAGGGCCGGTTGGATCCCTTCATCTCGATTGGCATTTGTTTATTCATGCGTTGCACCTGCACAACCCACTCCGCTTATGGCCCAATCCCGGATCTTCGTGACATTTCTGTCTTCCAGGTTGTCTTGTGTTGTTTGTGCCTTTCTTGTGACGGCAGCAGGCTTTTGGTGCAGGCACTGCAGGGTCTTGGCTCACAGTCACAGGCCGAAGTCCCATCCGTGTGGGTATGGACAACACGAACCCGGCGGACGGGGCGGGAGACCCCTCCCACGAGTGCTCGATTAAAGTGGACTACGCAGAGTGCGGAAAGGATTTGGCGGTGACATCTCATCTGTCGAGAATCGTTTCCTTTTGTATTTTTATTTTATTTTGTTTGGTATTGGAGGAAATCTCGTTTATTATTTTCCCCTTGGTCCCTCGTTGCCCGGCTCAGTTGACTTTAGCGCGTCCCTGGTACGTACCCGAGTCACGTAGCGCGTCATTCCGCTGTCCGAACCCCGCCAGAGCGAACCCGTGCTCCCCTTGTCGCTTAGCAGCCGCCGTTAAGACCCTCAAGCTGAGGTACGTATTCCTTACCTGACCGTCCAAGCTGACAAAGAATCCCGCTGCAGTGCAACATACATCTCCAACCAACATCGAGACCAAACAACCGCGACTTCACACTTCAGTACCTGTCGCTCCCAGCCACCGAACACACCCAACGTCTACGTCGCGGCCACAGCGGCCCATAGAAGGCGACCAAAATGGGCTATATAGGCGTCTCCCTCATCATCGCCTCCGTTGTCTGGGTCATCGTCGCCCCTCCGCCATGCATACACCCATTCATGCCACCCTTCCTCCTCTCCTGGCAGAACCACGCGAAGCCCCCGCCCGCCCTACCGCCCACGACGCTGTCAAAGTCCCCGCCACGAGATGAGACGAACGGTCATGCAGCTGCCGCACCCGAGGAGCCTTCCTCGACGAACGAGAAGCGCAACGCTCCGCCAACTGCCCCGCCATCCATCAAATTTCCCGAAGAGCCCGCGCCCTCGTCAGCACTGCCGAAGTCCAACGACAGCCTTGCCATGCCGCCTCCGCCCGTCATCCGCCCCCCAAACTCGGCTCCTGCGCCGGTAATAGCTGAACCGGAGGAGGAGCAAACAACGCCAAAGGCAAAGCCCTCCAACCCGGTGGCCCCCGTGCCGTCCTTCTCCCTGGAGCCTTCAGATGGCCTTGCGACGGGCGCGAACCCGAGTCTCGGACGGGGCAGCATGCCAGGTCGAGGAAGCATGCCGCCTCCTCCAGCACCCAACACCAACATGATGCCGCCACCATCGGCACCCCGAGGCCCAGTCCCTCCGCGCCTAGCAGCCTTCCCGGCGACGAACTCTCCCCAACGCGCCCGCCCAGTTCCCAATCGTGGTCCTGCCTCGAGCTCGTCATCACTTGCGCCCCCTCCGACACATTCCGTCAAACCATCTAAGCCGAGCAAGAAGGTGATATTGACGCCGGGACACTCTCCCCTCGACTGGGCACGCATTTCTGGACCCAACGCGGACCTACGCGGTTTGCCGCCGTCTACGCCGTATCAAAAGGTCACGCCGTCGATGCTGAAGAAGATGACCGGTCGCAAAGGAAAGGATGCGTGGATGGTTTTGGGCGGGAGGGTGTACAACATCACGCCGTATCTGCCGTATCATCCGGCCGGTGAGCCTGAGCTGCTCCGTGGCGCAGGGCGCGATGGGACGAAGTTGTTTGGCGAGATTCACCCTTGGGTCAACTATGAGACTATGCTTTCGGCTTGTCTCATCGGGCTGTTGGTAGACGAGGAGGAAGAGGCCAAGCCGAGCGCGATGGACGAGATGGACTAGACCTCCATCGCGCATGAAAAGTAGTGCACATACCAGGCAAAAGTCGGCGAGAGGGGAACACACAAACGTGAGGGAGCAACAGGTATATTCACAGGTCAACCCTGCATGCAAATACAGATAGAGAGATACCCCATAATAGACGCAACGCTCGCAGCAAATGCTTTTTTACAATCATTTCGCCAGAAACTTCACCCTTCACGTCCCGCTTGCCCTAAACGCCTTGCTACCTAACCTGACCCGGGCTGAGGTCCCTTCTGACCGTTATCTCAGCCACGTCTTTTACCAAACTTGAACTTGAGTTCATCTTCGCTGTCGTCACTATCGGCAACCTCGATGGCTTTGCGCGTGGTACGGGATTTCTTCGCCGGAGGCTCTTTCGCAGGAGCCGGAGCAGCTCTCTTGCCACGCGTCGATCTCTGAGTCTGGCTTTGGCTCGTAGCCTGTGACTGCGTCGTCGTTGCGCGTAAAGACCTTCCTCGAGGCGCTGGGGCTGGGGCTGGGGCTGGGGCTGGGGCTGGCGTGGGCTGTGGCTCCGGGTCGATATCCGGCATAGCGGATTCCTCGTCGCTGTCATCACTCGGAACAGTTCGCTGCTGACGGGATGGAGCCGGCGGCGCAGCAGTAGCCTCACTGCGGTTGGTTACGCTCTTCTGACTGTCGGTGCCTTTCTGTTTGTTTTGGTTGTCGTCCTGAAGCCAGTACTCGTCACCAATGCCGAAGTCTTTCTTCTTGACCTCCGCCAAAGACACGATAACCTTTTGCGGCGGGCGACCCGTGAGTTCTCCGCGTGGCCTAAAGCGCTTGAAGTTCTTGCGTCCGTTCCAACGAGGATCCCATCTGCCGCTCGCGACGTCTTCGTCGTGGCTCCTGTTTGCTGTAGGTTGACGGAGAGGCATCTCCTCCACAATGTGCAGGCGACGGATCTCTTCGAGGTCAATGTCAGCAGGAAGATTGGCAAGGTCCTCCTTCTCGGCCTTGGCCCTGGCCTCCATTTCCTCTCGTCGTTGGCGGGCGACGTCGAGAACGTCAATATCTTTCTTCACTTTCTTGGTCTTCGTGGCCTTCGGCTCAGCAGGTTTCTCAGGCTCGGGCTGCTTTTGACGAGGGACTGGGTCTTTTCCGGCAGCAATCCGTCGCCGCTTGGCAGCAGCAGCAGTTGGAATCATGTCATCCACTAGGTTATCATCCTGTGTTGCTGGCCTCTTCCTCAGTGACCTCCTAGTTGTGGCCTCCTGCGATGATTCCGCAATGACATCTGGCGATGCAGCTTCCTGTGACACGAAAAGCCCTTCCTCTGGTTCAGCATTGACGGGAACGCTCTCTGTCACCGCAGGCATCATGATCTCTTCCTCATCGTCGTCAGCGTCGAATCCGGCAAACCGTCTTGTTGCCGCTCTCCGCACACGACTGGTTCTGAGTGAAGGTCCGGACGCCGCCGAGTCTTGAGGGGTGTGTTGCGAAGTCACCGGCTGATCAACCTCCATGGACTCATTACTTGCGCGCTGTTGAGGTGCTGAGCTAGCAGGCTCTTGTGTAGGATCGACCTCAAGACGTCGACGGAGGATGCTAGCATCTTTGACAAGGATGGCTTCCAGGAACTCGTTCTGCTCAATAGGGCGATGATCCAGGCGAAGCGAGACTTGTGTGAAGAAGTCAGCATACCATGATACCCAGTCGCCTCTATTTGGGGTGTAGCGAACGACCACCACACCCCTTCCTTCGCTGCCATCGTCAAAGCATCCCAGGCCCTTCTCGCCAGCTTGTGTTTTGACGTAGAGGATGAAGTCATCAACAGTCGTCACATTCGGTTGGACCTTTGTGTAAAGCGCCTTGCCTTTGCCGTTGGTGATTGGCGCGACAAGGTTGTCGAATTGACCCTTTTCGTAGAAGATAAAAGTATATCCTTCGAAGACGTTGTGACGGTTCTCGTCCGGCGCGTAGAAGGATGATGAATGCTCAACAGGCTCGCCGCCTCGAGGAGGCAGATGCTTCAGGGCATCCGGCCAGTGTGCATCAAAGTCGCCCTCGAGTTCCGAAGCTTCATTTGACTCCGACCCAGCTGCAGTAACGATCGCATGGACGAATGAATCTGTGACGATGTACTTCCCGTTAATGAGCGCTTGGAGACCTTTGGACGTGTTTCGTTTCTTCACGACGACATGTGTCGTATGCTGGATGTTGTATTCGGCCGCCAGCTTGATGTCGAGCTGCTCGAGATTGCTGCGCAGTCGGGCGAAAGGGTCGGCTTGCATCTCCTTGCTCGAAAAGCTGAAGGTCAGCACCACCGGGTGCCACGTCAAACTAGCCAACGATCAGCAACAAGCCTGGATCTTCCGAGCGGTGCATTATGTACCGAAACAATTCTGGGCAGCCTCCCATCTTGATCTCCGCAGAAGGCTCGGTGACCACATGCTTATCTCCTTTGTACTTGTATCCGTCAACAGTCGTGCCCGTCTTCGTGTTCAGATCCTCAATCGTCACCGTCGACCGAGTAGACAGTTCTTGCTGCGTTCGCTATCAGCAGAATATTCCGTTTGTGTAGCATCGACACGTACGCTGCCGCCGTCAGGGACTTTATCGACTTGTATCGTAAGATGCTTCCGCGAAATGGTCTTGTGGGCGATCGCAAGGGTTCCGGCTGCAGACGTCAGCAAATGAGCAAGTTTCGGGGTTTCAAAGACGAAATCGCATACGCTCAATGTTTTCGGATGTTCGGCCAAAGAGATAGAGCTTTCCGGGGCGGAGCCACAATCGCCGACCTGCGATTCAATCTCGTAAGCTGTCTGTCGCATGCGGTTCAGCGGGGAAGCTTTGCTCGCACCCTTCAGGACGTCTGCCTCGTTCTCCAGAAGCCACATTTCGATAGCACTTCCTTGGTCTACAGAAGAGTGTTTCGTAGCTCGTTGCGCAAGTGGTCGCCGGTGCAGCGCGCCGGGGTTGGGCGTCGCGAAGACAGGATTGAATCGAATTGTGGCGAGGAGAAGTTGCGCGAAAGCTTACTTAAAACCGTGTCCGCAGATCTCGCGGGAAAGTGACGCCTGATCACGTGGGCACTTTCCAGGCAGCAATACCAAGGAAACGAGACTGACTACACATGGATAGCCTTGTGATTGTAGAATCTCGCATCCTTGATCGGGTTCAATGATTTTTTCATTTGCTTTAACGCTGTTGTTCAGCTGGATGTCTTTGTTTTCACTTGTCAACCTCCCGAGACCTAGGTAGCCTAATTGCGTTACGCGACCCTTCTGGTCCGCGAAGTCGATTCGGGGCCGAGGTTTAATAGAGAAATAGTGATTATCATTTTCAGGGCGATATGGTTGATTTTAACTCTTGGCCTTCTCGACGACGGAGGCGCTTCGAGGCGCCCCGTCTCCGTCTCCAACCATAACACCCAATATCCAGCAATTGACCAGGAAGAACCCCACAGACGAGGCAAACAGACCTGGGAAGAAGGTGCTATAACCCAGGAACTCGAGCTGAAAGCCCTGCTGCAACCATGCTGCTTGCGAAATCACCCAAAGAACAAGTGCGGTGACTCCCACCCTCGGGCTCTTGAGGAAGGAGGAGTTGGGGAGATAGATTGGAAGGAAAACCATATACCAGAGGAAATATTGGCTCGTGCAGACCTTGTTGAAGGTCACAAATGCAAAGGTCTGCGCCATCATAGACGTTGCAAGATCCTTCTTCGCCAGGACAAGAGGAATGAGAACCGTCGAGAGCAAAATCTGGGGTATGAAGGCGACGGATTCAATCTTAATGCTGGCTGTTGACGGGAACGCGGAATTAAGATAGAGAAGGATGTTGTAAGGGCTGAAATTGTGCCTGTGATCGATCCTGGTGACATGGTGAAAGTAGGTATGCACCAGGAAAGGCGTACCATAGCTGAAGTTTGTTAGCTATACTGCAGAACAGACGTGTTTAAGGAGCTTACATGGAGAACATGACGATGTTGAGGCCCATGAAAGTCGCGAGGCTGATCACGGCCAACTTAATCCTCTCGGGGTTCAAAAAGTTGGTGACGAGCTGAGCTGGACTACGTCCCTCACCCGCCCCTTTTCGTCCCAGTGCCACATCGTCCATCCACCACACAATTGCCGGGGCGTAGATGAAGGGATAGATTTTGAAATGCACCCCGAACCCAAGAATTAGACCAGCAAGCGTTGTCCGTCTATCCAGCACGGCCCATAGGAGCGCCATGACCAGCACACCGAGCAGTCCCTCAGAGCTGCCGCGGGTACTAATAGTTGCAACCATGGGGTTGAGTAGCCAGATGCTGGCGAACTTCAGAGCCCGTCCTTCGTCAATGCCGCGAGTCCTCAAGATGCGCACAATCAACCATCCTGCCAGAAGGTCCGCAACGGCAAAGACGGCCTTTCCGAATGAGAACCACCCATCCCATGCAGTAGGGATGAGCATCCACGCCAATAGGGGCGTGTAACGGTAAGTCTCGCGGTCATAAGGCGAGCGTCCTTGAGCGGTGAAGCGGGCCGCATCGGTAAATACGAGATAGTCGATATCGGTGTACTTGACCGCAGAATTGGCGTCTTGCCATAGCCCGTAAAAGAGCATGCCGGCTCGGAGGAGCGCGGCGGCGCTGAACAACGGCACGGGCCGGAAGAGAGCATCAAGGCCGGCCATGTCGGGTCTTTCCAGTCACGACCCAATGAACGTACAGATGCGCCAACCCAAGCTCGATCCCATGGGATCTTGACAGCCTCAAAGCCAGTAGCCAAGATCGCAAGATTTATTGTCGTTTGCTGGAGAAGCCTGTATTTGAAGCTTTCCAAGTCGGGAAATCTGAGTGACGTGGGCAAAACCAGCAAGCCCCTGGTGGTCGCAGTGACCTGTGCCTCGCTTTGGACCCACATCGGGGCCCATTCGCCAATCATTGCATGGAACCCCACTATCAATTCTAACCCTGCACACTGCACACTGCACTACCAAACATACGCTGCAGCATCACCGACTTCATCGCGGGGGCAGTTCGGACTGATATACCTCGCACGACGCCGCGCACCTGCTCAACTGTCGCTGCAACAAACTCACGAGATGTCTAAGCGCGATCGCGACGGCAACATGCGGGCTCATGAGCCGAAGCAGAAGCCTGCTGCGCCCGTGACGCAGTTCACACCCATGTTTTCCAAGTTCCGTGATGAGTTGGACGAGCACCATGACCGGAGGGAGCGCATCATCAAGGCTTCGAGAGACGTGACTGCCTTGAGCAAGAAGATGTAGGACTTCGTGCAAGAACTCATTCACGCTGGAATTCGCTAACACTTGAGCAGTATTTTCACCTGCCAGAGGTAGCTTCCACCCCTGTCAACCCACCGACCGCAGTTCAACCACTGACACCATGTAGAGTCAACAAGCTGGGACAGCTTCCGGGCTTCGCCCAGAAGGAAATCACTACACGAATGGAGGAGATCAAGAATCACCTCACCGCCATTGAGAACGACATTCAAGGAATCAACCGCTACCGCTACGCATACTCCCTCCGCTGTCTCGAGGAGCTCGTCGAGGCTCTATCATTCTCGCACTACCTCCGGACTCAGACTCTGATCACTCCGGACGAAACATCGGCCGCGGTGCCCGCCAACGTTTCGTTGACTGAAAACGACTACATGTACGGTCTCTTCGACCTGTTCGGCGAGATGATGCGCTTCGCGACTGTCACGACAGCTCAGACGGGCCAGCTGGCCGGCACAGAGGGCCGCAATATTCTGATGGACATTCACGAGTTGAGCAGTTGCTTCGAGATTTTGCCGGAGATTCCTACCAAGGACTTCAGGGGGAAGATGGAGGTCATGCGTCAGTCAGTGCGGAAGGTGGAGAAGCTGGGCTATGGTTTGGCAATTCGGGGCACCGAGAGACCGAAAGGCTGGGTGCCTGACATGAAGGAAGACTTCGATCCGTCTTCATTAGAGTAAGACAGGTGCTCTCTTCTGTTGTAATCTGACATGATATTATTCGTTAAGAATGACGGCAAAAAGAAACACATCATGATTATAGTGAGGGGCTGGAAAGCACCTTCATGTATCACAGTGCGGATCATGATGCAAAGCCTGCAGCAGAGGACGTTTTTGAATTGGTTCGGAAAACATCCGTATGTCAAGTGTGTGTTTCAGACTGGTGGCAAGTTAGCCCTCTGTTCTAGTCCCAGTCTCGTTGCTGCACAGGGCGTGCTTCCAAGTAACTCAATATGAGTCCTCATTTTTCCTGTAATTGAAGCTGAAATTCAATTCTGCTATCTCCTCTCAATACGTTCCGCAGATTCATACTTACTCCCCGCATAGCATGGGAACTGCCGCTACCTCCAAGCTAGGAGTGAAACAGGCGCCTGCTAATGCTACGAGGGTGTTCCGGGCATGCCCAAGCACTCTTTCTACTCTTACTCTGGCTTGCGCGCGTAAACCAAATGCCTTTCCAATTGTCAGTGGCCTCCTGGCACATTACGTTTTGAGTCGATGTGTGACCCATTATACTCTTATAAAAATCCGTGTTCACTTACAGGCCATAGTAGGTTTGGAGTTTGGGGTCTCTCAACGCTTTTCTCATTTCTGCGATGAACACAATAACCTCGGCAGCTTCCCACCCCAAAACCTCTTTCAGGAGGTAGTATCCGAAGCCCTCAAGGGACCGGTCCAAATACTCAAGGTTACACGCCCCTACCTCTTTGAGCTTGGGATCCTTGGGCCAGCTGCCGATGGGGATTTGCCAGCTCTTCTCAACTACGTCGACAAACCCAGCCTCCTTCAGATCTCTCGCTATACCGTGGTCAAAGACGTGGCGGAGCGACTTTCCGAGTTTTTCAGATGACTCAAACATGGCCTTTGCCCACCGCTTGTAGATATGGGTGTCCGGTAGCTCGCCTAAGCTTTGGGAATGGTCCTCAATATCGAGTTCCTTGATCTCAATGTAGCCGCCTGGCTTCAAGTGCTCGAGAGCCTGTCTGTAAAGCCCTGGCCAGTCGGAGATGGCCGCTTCGAGATGACGAATATGAACGAAGTCAAAATGATCAGCAGGCTATGTCCAGGGCTGTTCGACATCGTCAATCTGGAACTTGCAATTGGGCGGTACCCAGCCGGGCTGAATGGGTGATATGTCAACACCCGTGACGTCGGCAGATGGGAACTCATCCGCGAAGTCTCTGTGAAAGACTGGATGTCAGTGATGTCAGTGCACGGGAGAGTTGTGCAACGTACAGGGCCCAAATCCCGGTGCCAGTACCGACATCGAGAACTTTCTGTGCGACTGATCAATATGACGCTTTGTCACAGGAGGCTGGAGCAGGTTTCGGAATAATTTGCTTACCTGCGGACCTTCGGTCAGGGGAGCGAGAAATAGTTTGTCGTCGAGAAACATGGTCTCCCAGTAGTGTCTAAAGATTCAGTGCCCGAATTAGTCGAGAAAATCATGGAAACCACGCCACTGTAGCTGTTCAACTTCAAGAAGCCAAAAACATCGTCAGACAGAAACGAGCATACGCTATATCAAGTCCCTCGTTTTGTTTCTCGTCATTCGGGACACAGTACTCGACTTTCTGTGTGTAAGTGCGACCGAGGATGCGGCGGTACTCGGTGATGCTTTCACTAAGTGAAGCAGTTGACGAGGATCGAAGACTTTGGTAGTCGCAAAAGTCAGCCTCTGGGCATTTTTGCATCAATGTGCTGGCTAACCTCTGCGTATCTGCCTCGCTCCAATCGTCATTGTCAATAGCGGGATCCTTCAGCAGTTAGTCACGATGTTGAACTCATTGGGAGCATGTCAGATTGAAGAGCTTACGGCGACGATTGCACTTTCAGCAGTCTCGGTGAAGGGCGACCGATTCCCATCAAGTCCCGTCGTTGACACCGGAGTCGCGGCCATGACGAGAATGAGTTTTTGGCAATGAAGACGATTGCAAGACTTGCGATTGAGAATGAGAACACCTTGACGAGAGCGTTCGGGCGTCAAAGGGTAGAAGTAGTGCATAGAAAGCGGAATCAGGCTTCTTTGCCCGCAGAGACGATAGTGACTCCCGCTCGTTTTCTCCTCGTTGTTGGTTCAGAGACCGGGGTTTGGCTTTACCGGCAAGGGTCGGGTTGCAAACCCGGTCCCGCGAACGAATAATTTGGTCAAGTCGAATGCATATACTAAACTATGTCCGGAAGGTCAGTCTATCATTGACACATACAACATCTCGAAACGGTTTGTTGCCGGAAACACTGCTCCAACTGCATACTAAAACCGGAGCCCAGCGGCTGCTGATGCAATTGCCCTGAGTAAGACCGCAACCACTTGTCGTAAGTTCGCGTTGACGACCATGCATAATGCGGGTTGGGATCAATACCAATTCCCACCGCCCGCTGTGGATATGTAGCCCATGTGGACGCCGAAACATGCCCTTACTGGTATAACTAACAAACTTGACAGCCAAGCATTGCGGGGTGACGAGGCTGACAACAACTGAAGCCGCACATATTTCTCTACAGGCCACAAGTAGATTGGTCGCTTCGCTTCGCTTGAAATGTCCAAGCCACTTGGTACCAGACTTGGGTCCGGATCAAGCTGGGCAGAACGCGTGTGAGTTCGACGTTCACTTTCGATGGCCTGGTTAGATCACGCTCAGCTTAAGACTCTTAAGCGAAACGCCATAACGGAGACTTATATATACAGGTAATTCCAAAATGCTACGGGTATTATCTAGCTAATGGCCTGTGTGCATATGGCCGACCTTTACTTTATCCGTCAGATATGGCACCCCTTCGATGTTCATATGAAGATAGGGGCTTAAAAGCTTACGCTAGCTTTGGACGGTAAGATTTTGATAATACTCAGTCTCCCTACTTGGCCCAGGCAGACCTTGAGAAGGGAGTTGTCAACACAATGCAAAGGTCCTACCACAAGTCCAAAATTTCAACGTCAGGAAGTTGTGAGAATAGACATCGTATGCTTGGTATGTGCTGTGTACAATTAGGCATACCACGCCATCTTGAATTTGGAACTCCTTCGTAATTACGTATTCCTGCAGCTTTCTACCTCACATTAAATCCGCCAATTACTTAGCGAAAATTGCAGCTCGTCGACTGCGGGCCCCGTGCCTGCTGCCAGACGAGTTCCTCACTCGTCATGTCTCCAATGGTGACGTTCCAGAAATAAGTCTCGAGAGAGGGCTCCTGAGCGGCGCCAGCCCACTGAAGAATCACGGCCTGAATGGACCAGTCTCCAGGCGTAATACGCAAGCCTTTTGGAATGGAGAGACCGGGGATGGTGTCGTTGTAGGTTCCGGAGAGAGCTTCTGTATATGACCATCAGCCAAAGGTCCAGAACGCTGAAGTAGTAAAACTCATTGACCCCAAGCGCAATCAAATCGCTTGAATGGTAACGCAATTTAGTAAGGGGTGAACGGTTCATAACTTCATACCGTTGAGATCCGTTCGCGCGAATTCAATGCCAATACTCCCCGGGTATGCGGCGTTGATCGGGCTGGCACCCCAGATCATGAGTTCCTGTCTCGGCTGTTGGATGGCCGTCGTGACCTCGGCCTCCCACACGTCGCCGAGCTTAATGGTCTTGGGAATGCCGACTGTGACGAGGTATCCTTGCACGCCTACGGGCAGGCCTGCTGCGGCGGCGGCGATGACAGTCGAGAAGCGCATTGTGAATGATCGGCTGCTGCGACTCAAGTCGTTTTCCTGATTATCGCTCAGGATTGTGGGCAAGGGAAGAGCCCAAGATTTGATCGGGCCACTAACTCTTTTATATATGTCACTGGCAAGAGTATTCTTCAGGGATCACTCATCTCGTGGTATGGTTCGACGAGGAAGTTCGATTCTCAGGAAAGCTCATGATGCCAAGTGGTACTTTGGTTCGAGTAGTAAGCACAGCGTCGCAGTTTCCGTCTGACTATGAGTTTCTTCGTATTCAGCCGGATCCTTCGCGTCAACGCTGTAGCCTAAGTAAGCCAAGACAACTACAGAACAGTAAAAGTACTAATGAGGAATCGGGAAAAACCATTCGACTAAGACGTTTCGTTGTTGCAACCTCAGTAAGACCATCGATGAGTGGCCACCACAGGTAATGAGACCCTGCAGCGCGCCACGGGTTGTCCCGTTGATCCGCTGAGCCGCATGACTGCCTCAATAGTCTCGCTTCTGTCTCTCACAAGGCACTTGTGATATGCATCTCGAAATTGCTTATATCTGTGACCTTCCAGTCTCGGTTAGCTCACAGAAAGGAAGTCAGAGCTGGCACCCAATTTCCCACGAGACGACAGACTGCCACAGAACGGCATATAGGTACTTGACGCAATATCCGATGTTTACAATAGTGAATTCAAGAGTAAGCTTGGATGAGCAATGCGACATTGGAGTGCGCGAACGCTCCGAGATATATAAGAGACACCGGTTCATGGGCCATGGAATCCTTTATGATTCAGAAATCGAGAATTGATTAGCGTGGCCTTTAAACTTTACTTTGCAAATTTTCTTGTTCTGGATGCGCCCATCCAACCGTTGCAATTTCGGTTATTTCTTCATAGAGGTATGCCTCAGCATTCAATGGACGACTCTCGCCTGGGCGGCCTGGCCTTTATCGTCCATCGAAGCATCGGCCCCATAACATCAAACTCGAACTTCTCCTCATTTCCACACGCCTGATAAGGGAGGACGCACTCGAATACTAAAACTACGGCCAGACGCAGCATAGGGGAATCAGCAGTGCTCAAGCATAACGGCAGTGCGCAGCGAGACACATGACAGCAGGTCGGAAGAAGAAGAGAAGAGATGATGGAGAGCGGAAGTGCAAGCACCGCTTATTGAGTTGTCTTCCTCTGCTCCCGAAAACAACCATGTTGGCCATTCTTTGTCAGATCGAGAACTCAGAAGTGTTGCTGTGCAGAAGCCACGCGACCTCGAAGAGGCCCAAAGAGCAGGCCAGTGCAGAACAGTCCTTTCATCACATTTCCCTTCTGTTCGTACATAGTTGGCCTAAATATGGTCGAAAGACTGCGATGTCTTCAGGAAACCATCCTCTTCATTGGGAATACCGTACTCGAGAAAGAACTCATGTTGGACTAGAAGTCTTCAGAGCAAGAGGTCTCAGACTTGTCGGACCACGGTTGCTGTAGTTCTGCCAAAACCATGACCCCCGGAAAAGGCCAAAGAGGATTTCGTGTTATTGAATCAAGTATAGGACAACTCATAGATGGAATGAGATGGACTAAATTCTTTTTTATTTCCCTCGGAACACCTTGCCTCAGAAAGTCTTACAGAGGTTTAGCGTGGTGAATGTGGGCTTGTTGACGCGGGAGAACCAAACTCACTAGAGAGATCCTGATGAATTAGATATGTCGAGATTAAATATATGATCTATCGAAGTCCAAGGTGGACGCGGCTCATAGCGTAGTGGACAAGTTTCCCGCAACCTTGGACCAAATCTATCTGGACGACTACCAAAGCTGAAGTAGATCTAAGCGGCGCCATGCGAGTATCTTGAGCCAGCCGGGACAGCTGAATGTACCGCAAGTCGCATTTCTGGCCCAACGTGCTTCTGAGTTTTGCTTCTGATTGAGGGGCTTTCCATCGCATTGCAACATTATTGGCCAATACCTTCCTTGACGTCGTCACAGACTCTAGTTACTACGATGCTCTGCGGCAGTTGGAAGGACTGAAGCGTCTCAAAGCTTGAGAGTGCCTGTTCGAGGGTGACGTAAAACAGTCTTATCGAGTGGCTGACTTTGGGGCCCCGGAGAAGTTGAATTGAATCGTCGGTGAAGACTTTTACTTGAAAAGCCAACAGCGATACAAAGACATGTCACATAAATAAATGCGTTTGGTGTTATGATGTTGACTTGATTTGGTGAGGGGCAACTGGACTTTTTAAATGCACTGATCACCTCACAACATGCACAAATTAACCAAACCACAAAGTTTGAGATTGCAAAAACAAACCCATTTTTGTTGACCACGTATGACAGGAGGATATGTGGAAGAAAAGCGAGAACCCCTTTGGATGCAAGAGCCAAGGACAAAACTATGCCTTGAAAAACAGACTTGCCAATGCTTGCCCCCCGCCTTCCGCCCAGACTCCTCTTAAACCGATATTCCATGAATCGAGCCCGGACGCCGTTGACGAGACGAGACAAAATCATGAACCCAGTATTTCCCAAACCAGATTAGGGGTATGATGCTTCTATAACGCAGAAACCTCCAGTTATAACGCCCTTTCCCTGTGAACCCTTGTTGCTGTGCTTACATGTTCGTTGTTGTCGTGATATAAAAGAAAAAGAAAAGAACGAAACACATGCTGTCTCTGTGCAATCACGTTCATTTTCACTGTGAGCCTTGACTCTAAACGCATCCCTCACGGCAGGGCGGCGACACTACCCGCCAGGAGTGCATAGTTGGCAAGCTTCAGTGAGAGGACTCTTGAACGGGGATAATCAGGGCTAATGATCATGCGCCCGTCTTTGTTGAATCCAACTTCGCCAAATGACTCGCTCAACTGCTCAAACTTTGCGTTTGGCCGGACCCGGTTCAATTCAGCCAGGATGTTATCGCTCCAAACGCCAGAGCACCAGCCATCTCGCAGGACAAAGTAAGGGTTTAGAGGCGGGACCGGCGAATCTACAGAGTATGGTCAGTGAGGAGCAAATATCATGAAACAGGAGAAACATACCTAGGTCCACAAACCGGATCCGCAGGTAGTCCAGCGCCTTGAGAGTTGACATTGAGTGGATGCCTGCAAGAACAAGCATCTCGAATGCATGAATAAAGTTCATGTCCTGGATTCCGCTTCCTGAGTCGTGGAACTGGGGTACTGGACGACAACAGTTCTTGACAGTCAAGTCGATGGTCTTGAGCCGTGTCGTTCTCGGATCTGATCTGATGGCTGCCATGTTGAAGAAGGCCTTGCAGATACGGCCGGTGTACGCCAGGTGCTCAAGAGCAGGAGTCGCATCCGCCAGCCGCGTGCAGAAATGTACCTGGTTGGAGACCTTCATGTAGAACGGAGGGCAAGCCAATTCCCGACGGTAGTCGCTTTCGAGGCACAAGTTGAGGTATGTGAGGTTTGTTGGCAGCTTGGGGAGAATGCTAGCCATGCTCAAGTAACTCTTAGACTTGGGCTTGCTGTATGAACCGTGCCACTCGTTCAAATTGGGGAGAGAACCGAGAACGGCAGCAAAATCAGCGTCGTCGCGCATCAAGTTCCACTGGCCCTTCGTCACCAGTGTGCGAACCGAGTCGAGCGTAGGGAGACGCCAGCCTGCGGTACGTCCATGCCAGCTGTGCTGCACTTTCGGCGCCTTCTTCCTCTCGCCTCCTTCAATTGTGAGAACGCACACGTCGGGCAGAGCCTGTGCGACAAAGGAAAACGCCTCCTCAAGACTGCAGTTGTTGGCGGGGAGAGTGTAAGTCGCATTCGTCAACCCATCCATGGTGACCGTCGGCAAGGTAAGTGTGGTGCTTAGCGCCAGCGGACCGTACTTTGGCTGAAAGACGGGAAACCAGATTTCGATGTGTTTCACATAGCGCCTGAGGTGGTTGTGTTCGCTAAAGTAAATCATGGCCATGTCCAGCGACTCCACAGTGGCCTTGATCTTGATATGACGGTATAGACGCTCCTGAATCAGGATCCTCCATACTGGACTCACGAGGGCCAGCTCCGACAATTCCCTACGGCGAGAGTGTCGCAGTGCGGTTCCCCAACTCTTGGTCACGCTCTGCATGCCCACTGAGCTCTTTGAAGAGGTGGATACACGGTATCCAAACAGGTGATCGAGGATGCACTCGTGGATCTCGGCGGGTAGGTCGTTCAGGTTCAGGGAGGGCGAGGCCTCGGTGGTCTCGAGAGAGTAGAGAGGGGTGGTGATGCCCGGGCCTCCGTAGGCATCGGCGTCGTCGGCGTCGGCCATCGGACAGCAGCAATCCGAGCTCCGTTGATCGGGATGCAAGAAGGGGGTACTGCTGGGGCGAGTCGGAGGCACAAAGTCATTGCTCTTAGCCTGTTCGAGAGGAGGACTGGAGGGGCCAGGAGAGACGGGATTGGAAGCGGTGTTGAGGATTGTGGTGAGAATGGAGGCGGTCATGATCGAGGTTAACTCTTCTGTTGCGTTGGCGTTACCATGGTAGTCGTCTCGCGACGGTCGCCTATCGATAGCGGAGGAGTCTCGGTCTCGGGGGACGTTGTTCGTGACGTCGGGGTGGTCTTCGTCGGTTGGAAAGGACGGCTCGACGCAAACGGACATGGTCGTGTGAATGGCTGAGGTGTGATCGAAAAGCTAAGGTTTTCGGAGAGATTGAGGCGATTCCAAGGTCATGGCAGTTTGGGATCGAAATGAGTCGAATCGAGTCGGGGTTGGCGGGATTGGTTGTCAGGCGGGAAGGGGAAACTGGAAGGTGAAGAGAGATTGGCCTGGGCTGCTTTGACGATGGTGGGGGAAATGAAGTCCCAATAATTCAGAGACCCTTGATACCCAGACCGGGGGGGGGGGGGTCAACAATGCTGAGCAACGACTGTTTTTGGTAGGCAGGCGGCCGTATTCGTCAGGGCAGGTCCAGGTTCGGGTTCGGGTCTGGTCAAGGCCCAAGTATGCTACCGTAAGGTAAGGTAGGTAGCGGTGCAGTCCAGTCAGTTCGCTGAGGAGTGCCGTCGTCTGGGAGGGAATGGGCTGGTCCAGTCCAGTAGTGGCGATAGCGCTGCGCTGGGGTCGCTTCGCTTGCCTGAGCCACTTTACGTCGTCGGTCGCGTGCGCAGCGGCAGAAAAGGGCCCAATGGGTGCTGATAAGGGAGGGAGTCCTGTTGTTGATGGTGGGAATGTCGATCGATTGTCGGCGATTGGGACGGTCGTAAGGTACCAAGGAGGTAATAAGATACCTTCAATAAAGTACCGAAGGTAGAGAGGTATCCTGTTGCAGGCGCAGGTCCCTTGCGCTGAAGAGGCTAAGGTAGGTAGTCAGAGGGGCCCGAAGGCGACGGGCAGCGGTAATTCAGCGCTGCTGTGTCGGGTCAAGAAATGAAACGGGTGCCGAACACTTGCTTGAGAGGGTGTTTGGACGGGAGGATGCGCAACAACAAGGCTTGCTTCCTTTTGTAGACGTTTGGGTGAGGCAGACGGGGCCTTCAAGGTGCAGATGGCAGGAATGCAGGGCAACGCAGCGAGGCACAGGGCGCTCCGGTCAACCACCTCAGGCCAAAGATGTTGCCTATCGGACAGATAAGGCGCAGGATGGGCACAACAGACGACAAAGGCGGTGGCGGCGGCGACGATGACAACGACGACAACTAGGAAGATGGCGAGGTGAGGAATTACAGCAATAGCGGCAAGGACCGAGGTGGTCGTGGTCGCTGAAATACTGTAGGTGCGGTACCGTAGAGGTACGAAGATGCGGAAGTATAGGCAGGCGGTCAACCCGTCGAGGTCGAGATTGGTACCCAGAAATACCCCCCAAAGGTGAGATAACGCCGGACCAGGGTTGCGTCCAGATTTGACCAGACGGAGATTTGATGATGGTGAGATGGGCTGGTTTTGATTTCGGTGATGAAATGGAGGCCGTAACGAGGTACCTGAGGCAATCAATCAATATCCACGATGACGAAGAGGGAAACAACGTGTCAACGAGAAACCAAATGGGGTAGTAAGGAATCAGGAAAAGAAATGAGGATCAAAAAGAAACCCGCGCGGACGAAATCAAGAATAGACGGGAGTTAGTCTTCCATGTGGACCGAGGAGAGAAAGAAACAAATGACGGAGCCGGAGAGAACGTCAAGGCACGGAACGGCACTTGGGCAGCTTAGGTACATCGGGTCTGCGTGGAGGGTTGCGGTTGGAACGGACAACCTTTTTTTGCGCGGGTTGCAGGAAACCGCAGATGGTTACGTGAGGAGAGGCACTTTCTAATTCTACATTCTGGTACCTTACCTAAAGGTACCGTACATACCTACTTTGAGGTGCCTACCTTACCCAAGTCAAGGCACTTACCACAAGGGTATTGTCCAGTTCAAGGGTTTGCTTAAAATCGTCACAGTAGCCAGTAACTACTGCTAAGTTTTCATTTATCATTCAGCGTGGAAAAGACCCCGCTCTTTTCGGACATAAAGGTTACCAAGAGGAAGGGTAAGGTATTGGCAAGAGCAACAGGGCACTTTCCAGCACCCGATGGATGAAAGTGAAGTGAAATTGGGTTCACTTTCCAGCACCCGATGGATGAAAGTGAAGTGAAATTGGGTTCGAGGCACGAAGGAGTCGGATCTTGCCAACACCAACACCAACACCGAAACCGACATCCAAATCACATCAAATCGAACAAACACCAGCCCTGGTAAGTTAAGTTAAGGTAAGGTAAGGTAAGGTAACCAACACAACATTCTGTCAGCAACTACCTACCTTACCTACCTCACATCACTCGATGAGACGTGCACAGCCGTCTTCCGCGACGAGCTCCGAGAGTCAGAGACAGAGTCAGAGCAGTCAACTACGAGAAAGTCTACTGCCTGCATACCTTGCCTCGCCTTACCTGCGTCACTTACCTCACCCTCACCTACCTTACCTCACTCACATTGCAAAAGCAAAACAACGAGCCACACTAGTCCGTCCACGCCATTCTGCCGGCCCCGTGCGTGGTTGGCCGTTGCAGCGCTGCCTTAGCTTGCTGTAGTGGTTACACCCAGTGTGTCGTGTTAGTGAGGCCCGACGGGGACTTGCCGCTCTCAGCCCAAGGCCGGCCATCAGCAGAGCCAGCGGTACGTCTCTCTATTTTATTTTATTTTTTAAATTTTTTTCCCCCTTAGGTCAGCCACCGAAGTCTTTCCGCAGCCCGGACCCTCGACACGGGCCAGCGTCCAGTTCAGTCGTAGCGGCTACCTAGTCACGACTCACAGCAGGAAGGACCGCCGCCGCCGCTCATTTGCAAATTGCCGGCGCCATTCCGCACCATTTCTGTTATCGCCGTCCCCCGATTTCCTTATCAATTAGGTTATCTTAGCGAGCCAAGCGCGTCATAGTGGGCTTACCTAATGTCACCTCACCTGCGGGACTTCCGAAGAGGCAAGAAAGAACGCATGAGTTTAAGCCGCAAGTCATCCCACCTTTTCTCGATGCATGAATCCGGCCAATTTTTGCTCCATCACGTCAGTCAATCTGGAGGGGTCCAGTTTCTCCCGCTCGCAACGACGAATGAGATCCCGCGCATTTTTCGAGGTTGCAAATCTCCCGGAAAATCCACGGCACACCGACCAACCACGCCATCGCCATGAATGTCATCAACATGCCTCACCTCGGCAGACAGAGTCAGGACAATCGATTGGAATTTCTCAACCCGACCAGCCCTGCCCTGCAAACACGTTCACCAGAGTTCGGAAGAAAACTGACAAAGAGATGACAAGTACTGCAAAATCCACCCGGAATGACGAAACCGCCTCACTCGACTGAGTTGCTCGAAATAGCCTTCGCCAACCTTCCACGCCTCCGTTTCAACTTGTTCTACGGCAGGCATGGCAGTTACTGCCGCCAACATCTTCTCTCGCCGGAGAATTGGTCACGCGCTCCGACAAGTGAGCCGCAGTGTCGGTAGAGTTCAAACCTTGACCCAATGTCATGACAACGTTGCGCCCCCGGAGCAAGCGCACCAGGTTCATCGCGCGACGGGCTGGCCGGACGATATCGTCAATCCAGTGAGAACATTCCGCAGGTGGGCGGCGGCTGCTGCGGAAACTTTGTCGTTCATTTAGACACGATTCGTCGAACCAATAACGGATGGTGTGCCGGCGGGGGGTCTCCTGAGGCTACCTGGTACAGAGAATGTTGGCTCTTGACTGGAATGCCAACGTCTCGGCAACGGACGCCAACCTTTTGGCATTGCGGACTGGGCGATCATCTTCTTCATCTAGCGTGCAGATGTGAAGCATCTCTATCTGGCTTGACAGCAGTAGCCAAGGCCGGGACTTGAAAATGTCCGGATTTGCTGCCAAGGCCAAAGTTCAAGCGTAACTGAGTCAAACATCGTGAATTGCGCCAGTTCGCATCTTCATGCGCGATTGATCGGCAATTGGGCGCTTGCGCTGCCCTGAGTCGAATTCCCGCGCGCTTCCCTTAGGACTCTAATCCATGTGACATTGATCTCCGTCTTTTCTTCTGCTTCTAGGACCGGTCTAGAAGGAGAGATATCACATGGAGTGCCTTTCTGTAAGCTAGCAAATGCATGGCCGTGGCCCCTCGCACACGAGGTTCAACTAGTAGGATGATGGCAACGTCTACCGGCTTCTTTTAGAGCGACAGCTTGTGAAATGGTCAAAACCCCTTATCATGAGTCGGCTAATGGGCATCACTACTTTTATCAGACCGGTGCTACTAACTCTGCTATCTTTGGACCAGAGATAGAAAATGCACCTTGGAGCCTCTCGGAGAGGCCATCGATCATCAATGAGTCCCGGTATCTATCCTGCTCCGGTTATGTCTACTACAGAGGATATGGTAATTAAGATAGCTTCTGATTAGGTGTTGCTGCAGTTGGTCTACCCCTTTTAACGCGGCTCACCAGCGAGGCTTGAAGATTGATACAAACTGGTTCATCTGATTCTCAGTAATAGTATTGCGTGGTATTTAATCTTGAGACCGGCACCGAAATAGTTGAATTGTCGCGTTCAAAGGGTGCTGTCAGCATCTTTGCCTGTTTCTACCCTCTATTTCAACATCCGTTTTGGAGTACCCAAGTGCTGTCAGCTTAGCCCAAGCCTCTGTACATTGGATGAGAGAGCATGCCTACTGCTCTAAGTAACTGGTTTTCAAATGGACGTAACACCGATGTCTCGCCATCAAGCACAGCTGGACCAGAAATTAAGGGGGAGAGAGAGACTGGGCCTCCTCCATTCAAGTGCGTGATGTATCTAGACGTCGTCGTCAGGTCGAGCTAGATGTGAACGGCGGCATCAACTAGCGCAACGGTATGGAATATCATTACGCAGAAGGAGCTTAGCTGAGCACCATCTTCCAACGTTCGGCGGAGAGGTGATGAGACATGGTCTAAAGGACGGCACCATCTTGCCGCTTGCGGCAGTTCTCGAGATCTAGTCGATTCCATCACTGACTTGGAGTCAATGCCGACGGAATTTGCGACAATCTCGAGTTTGGTGTAATACAACGTTGGCATAGACTTCCATTCATTTCTTGAATTGCGCTCCGGATCCTTTTCATGACCGGTCGCAGTGAGTTCCGGGTGGTCGTTGAGGCATGGCTTCTTCGAGCTCGGCTGACCAGGAACTTGAACGCGTCCATCACCAAAGAATCACAATGACTTCGTGGGAACTTTCGTCTGCTCGTTAAGAGGCGAGGATCTACTGGTGCCCGCATTGTCAAATGCCGAACCAAGATTGACGTCGCATAGTGAGCCTATCTATATCCTCCTATGCCTCTATTCCGACAATACAACAAAGCCATTGCAGCAACTTTGAGAGAACCCGAATAGTTAAAAGCCACAAACTACACCACAAGAGCTCAAGTTCTCCATGTTTCCACCAGCTGAACATCACAGCGTTGATGACGGCGCCGAAATCACCCACAGAGAGGCGAATGATCCCCATTGTGTCTTTCTTCAACGGGCGCTCAGGCCCGGAAAGACTTCCGGAAACACTCGTCACCAATGTCCTCCTGTCAAGTTATTCTCGATTCGGCAATAAGAAGGCCAAAGATTTCCTAGACAGATGGTATCCAAGCAACACAACGGTACATGCACTGTTAATCACGCGTCGGTATAATGTCGTGCCCTTCGTTGGGATCTAAGCTTCGGCTCTGCCTCATCCACGATCCTCCGTACCATACGTCGCAGAACGTCAAATAGTCTAAACCTGACTAGGACAGCTTCTTCGGGCCCTCTCCTTAGAACGTCGTCACCATCAACCCAGCTTCCGGGATCGCGGGCCTCGTCGACTGCTTCGGCACAGAGGACAACTAATATTTCGCCCCGTTCAACACTCCCTTCGCCAAGCGGAGCCTCTCTCCCGCAAGCGTGAACTTCACCATCACTCCTGAGAGCGACCTCGCCTACAGGATCATTGATTCCAATACGGACATGTACCGCGCCTACGAAATTACAAAGGCGTTCTACGTCTTTGCTGGGTAGTGTGCTCCCGGGCTCGAACAGCCCGGCGGTGGGAGTCAGTATGTTGTCAAGATGACTCCGAAGGAGCTTGTTGAACAGGTTTTTGGGCGACGGCTACCAGTGGGAGGAAATAGTTGCTTTGTATACAAGCACGTCTCTGAGGAGGGGACTATTCTTCATCAACCGCCAGCATCGGCTATGGACAATGGCAAGAGGACGGTCCGTATCGCTGTCGGGAGTATTGTTCCTGAGATTCGGCTTTCGAGACAGGGTGTTCCTTAGACCTCTGAGGCAGCTCCTCTGTTTCTGGATTCGTGCTCGCGAGTACATAGGTGTGGCGGATGACTATTGGGGGACGCAACAGGCAACCAGGGAAGGCCTCGGCCATTGAGTCGCTGGCGGATTGGAAGGCAGGATGCAATTAAGTAGAGGAGGAGCGTCTGTACTTTTACCTCCTGTCTGCATTAGCCTGTCGTCTGATGGATGTATTTTTCTTCTAGAAGGCGGATACAGAACCTTACTCCTTTCCACAATGTCTCTAACCAGGGTGTCGCAACATCATCACAGAAGCCTCAACTCATGAATAGACTGACGGGATGCTAAGCGCGCAGGAATCAGGAGGCAAATATGGCATCGTCCATACCAGCCATTACTCGAAACTTGAGAGAGCAGAAGCAGCGAGCAACGGAGATTTCCTACCCATGTGGCGTTAGAGGCGGAGCATCATCTGCAGTAGCAAGCCTCAGTTCGCGCTCGCACAAAATGTCAATGATATTAGATAACAGACCAAAGCCAGAATCCTAAACTCGCCTCCCGCTCATCGACAGGTCAGCAAAGTCTCAGGGTAACACCGTTAATCCCCTTCACCATCCCGCAGATCGCCATCACGAGATTCATACCGAGATTCATACGAGAAAGTAAACGTTAAAACACGGCAAAAACACACATCGACGAAGATCACTCTTGGCAAACAAGCAAGCCTTTTAGATGTCGGGTTGGGCGTTGGCTTAGCAGAGCCCCATATAACGTTATTGAAACAATACACGCGATGGGAAGACTACAATGTCCAGCCAACTCGACCAATCAGCTATGCCACGTTCCCCAAGGCACCGACGTTACAACGGAGCCACAAGCAGAGATCGGCACCGAGACGAGGCATGGTTGCATACGGGTATCTCATAATAGAAAAGACCATATCATCGGGCCTCGCGGGACATGCGGACGGGCCAAGACCAGGGGTGCGGCGGCGGCTTCGGGGTGTTGCTGGTGATTCGGCGCCGTTGCATACACACGTCGGGGGAGGGTCCCAGTCATTTGCAACGATTTTTACACATCGGGAAAACCTCCATCAGACCAAAAGAAAAGTTGTGTGGACTTTTCTGCTCCATCATCTTGAGACGGAACCCTGACATCAGAACACACAAAACATGATCGACTGCAAAACATGCTTGACTGATCATGCTGGTCGAGCATCTTGCGTATTCGTAGGCGACTTACAACAAGCTACAGGATTGTTTGGGGGGGGGCGGGAGCGAAGGGGGGAGTTTTGGGTTTCACGGGATTGCAACCACAAGACTGAGGCGCCAAACGTCGGAACTTCCGAGCTGAAGTTGACGGTGCCCTATTACAATTCGCCGCGGGCGGGTTCGAGGCTCAAGGGGCCTTTTCGACGCGCAGGACTGTGATTCAGAGTTGCCAAGACATACACACATACACGCACACATGAGGTTGAAGCAAACAAGCAAAACGGGGCCCCCAGGCAACGCCAAGTTTTGCTGATCTGAGAGAGAAAGGCTTGGCGATGTTTGAAGACGACTGGGTGGCAAATGGCGTTGGGCCTATCCTCGAAGCTAAGCAATACATGAACAGGCGGGTCTTTTGTTGGTCTTCAGACACAGTTGTCGTCGTTGTCGTTGTTATTGTCTCATGAGACGATGATGAATGCTGGATGTTGCTTTAATGAGGAAACCTGACGTGTGAGAAGGACGCAGAGTCTTGTGTTGCGGATAGAGCTACGGGATGGTCCTCGCCGAACGGGTTCAACCTATCTGCGACAGGCACGGGCAGAGTATGTTCAGATGTCGAGAGTTTTTGTTTTCTTCTTTGGATGGCAGGCGTTGTCTCCATGTTGATCAAGTACGGCTGCACGGCTGCCGAAGTTTGATATTGAACCTCCGGAGGGCGGCTGACCGATTCGCTGGGCTGGACCTCGAATCAAGGAAGATTGCACAGATCTACGAGCCGCCGATCAGCTGCAGGCCATGTTATTCAGGTGATAGGTTTGTCAAGTCAATCCAAAGCCAAGCAAATACGACAATCCTAAGCCGCCGTGATTGCCGCGGCGCATCGACTCGGGGCCCGTAGATCCGGGAGGCTAGACCGCGGTGCATTACACAGGGACGCAAGATTCTAGATTACCTTATTTCGGGTCCCGGATACAATGATGGGCAGGATGGAGAGGCTAAGCGTAGATGCCCTCTGCAGTAATTGACGGTACGAGATGGTTGGCGTAGCCAGGGGTGCGAGGGTGCGATGTTTGCATGCAGAGTCGCTTCGTTGACCGGGGTAAGTGTGCCTGCCCCTCTCCAATCTCCAGACGCAGCGGTGGTGGTGGGCTGACGGTGACCGGGCCAATCAAGGGTTCATCGAATGTCGGTTAGGCAGAGAGGCCTGAAGCTATTCTCCGTACAAGTGTGATGTGCTTCAGTATCCCGTGATTTCGACTTCCACCGTCTCGAAGACGCTCCGTGAACAAGGCAGTTAGTTGGTTGATTCCACGCACTCCCCAAGTATATACGCAAGTCTTGGACGTCAAATAACAAGCCGTGTGTCCCCTGCATTTGGAATAGAATTCAACAGACAACCCGGCGTGAACCGTCTAGTTGCCAGCGCATACGCCAACGACCAAGATGGGATGGCAGTGGGCGGCTGTCGAGACTCTTTGCGCGCGTCGTCACCTCGTTCGTGCTCCCTACAACGACGTTTGAACAGCCAGCACCCCTGCTGGGCCGTGAGAGCCAACCCAAACAAGTCACTCTGGCTCGTTCATCCCTGGCCTTGGCTCGAACGAGACCTGCACGACTTGTCAAGCCTGCGTCGATGTTTCATCCGTTGTCATGGTCCCTTCGTGAGCCAATAACACGGCGCGAGACCCGCCGCGCCACGTCTGTTTCACACCAGTTAGCCGATTGGCGTGCGTCGTCCTCTTCTTTTTTTCCGCCGTCAGCTCGTTTTTGGCTCGTCTGTCGTCTGTTCTTCAGTCCAAGTCAAAAAAAGTGGCCACCAAAAAAAAAGGGAAAAAACAAAGGGGTTTGCTGTGATCATCAGTGGGGAATCGAAATCGAACATGACTCCCCCTTCCCTTCTTCAGCCGCGCCTGATGCGAACCCTGGTAAGAACATTCATTGACCGGCAAGGACCGTCCTCCCTTTTTTATTTTTTACCCCATCGCGGCGGCGTTGCCATGTTCCATGGTCCATGGCATAAATCTTGGCTCCTATTAATCTACCCCGTTCGTAGCGCACCTCACCGCTGGATTCTCCGTGGCTTCGCTCGGTCGCCTTCCACCTACTCGAGTCTCGGGGGTTCCAAACAAGGTCGTGCTGGCTACGATTCAGGGCTGCCCGCGTGCTGGATGTACACTAGGAGTAGTGCAGAACTCGTTGTCGATCCGGGTTTTGGCGAGATGGGGTTTTGATGGGGCGTCGGCTAGTCTATACCTAATGTACATCGTTGCAACAGTTGATCTCCGGGCCTCAACCTCCGTGCTCTGTTTCTCGCAGGCTCTCGTCTAGCGTCGAGAGGCCTCACCGACCGGTGGATTCGGCATGGGGTCATCTTGGAAGAATGAGATGCCGTAATACGGATCTCAGGCCGTCGACGATGGTTCACTTCAGATAGCGCCTCTCCCGGAAGCCGTCAGTTTTTCTATTTAAGCCATCGCCGGTTCCTCCCTCCCACATGGCGTAGGTAGGTAGGCAAAAGCCGAAAGACAATCTAGGCCTCTTCTTCACCTTAGAAACAAATCTGTCAAACGCCGTCGTCAGCACGCCGCTTCTCCCCCCCAGCCCCCAAAAGAAAGAAAGCCGAGTACAACTTTTCGACAGCTGGGCGAAGACGGCAGGCTGCGCCGCATCCCTGCCATGGCCGGGGTTGTTGACTGACTGAGAACACACACACTTGGACCAGGGGCAGCGGGTGGGTGGTCTTGACTGGTTTGAGGTTCTCTGACTGGTTTCCAATCACTTGGCTGTCAGACCACCGTTCTGACGGCGGGCGACGTTGTGCATTATGTAAGCCCGAGCCAAAAGCTGTGACTGCATAACTGCTTCACAACCATCCGCGTAGAAGTAATAAGTCAGCCATGATTCATGAAACATGGTTACGGACATTAGCGCGGCAAAGACCACACGGCCAGACAGAGAGAGAGAGAGAGATCGCTCCATTCCGAGATGGGGAGGCTCCCGAGATTGGAAGCGAACGTGCGCGTCTCTCGTGCGACGTAGCTCCGATGATTGGCAGGGCCCCGTCGCCAGCATGCAATTTTACAGAGAGAACGGGAACCGTTCGGACCAATCTGAGGAGAGAGCTAGTGAACTCTTGACGATGGTATCAGCTGAAGTGCTCGATCACCATCAAGAACCCGGGTTCATCGATTAAAGTTGAAGCCGTCATGAGGATCGTGCGGCTGGGTTTGTGTTCTGTTTGTCAACGGCAACGCCACCACAACCCAGTAATACTCACCATCAATCAACCTTTCGCCTCATCTCGGAGCAGAAAAGCAGAAATCACCCATGAACGGCCGGGTGAGAGTACATGCACCCCGGCCGACGATCTCCTTGCGGCTCGTTCACGGAATAAATGAAATAGAGCCCCCTCCCCCCCCCCCCCCAAAAGAAAAGTTCGGCGTCAGAACTTTACATATAGCAGGGTTCACTGCTATAGCCAGGTCATTCATGGGGGTTGGGCAAGCTGAGCCTCTCGGTCGTCGCCTGGGCGCATTAACCTCCAAAATACCTAGGGTACAAGACAGGCGGGGCGTCCACCAGTTCGAGAACCGGAAGGCAAAAAAGAAGAGAAGCAGCAAAGCAAAGGCAAAGCAACCTTGCACCGATCAGCCGAGGCCGGTGAACCTTGCCAGCGGTTATGGTTCAGGAGCTGGGAGATCGAGTTGCCGGCGTCTGGTAAATGAATTGTTGGCCTCCAGATAGATTTATCCCGAAAGCTCCCAACGGGCACACTACTACTTTGGTACAGTCCGTGGCCATACTGTTCTGCCGCGCACACCAGATCGGGGATGGTCCTATGAAAGACTTTCTCCCACAAGATATGCTCCTGCTGCTGCCGCGCCCTGCATCGCCGAGACACTTGGCCTGGAGAAAGAAAGGGACGCGGCATCGATGCAGGACAGACAGCACGGGAGACGGGGAGATACGGGGGAGCGGGGTGGAGAGGCTTCTTGGCATGTCAGGTTGCCTTCTCGCTTCTTTTTTGGCTTCTTGCGACGAGAGATCATCGCAAGATTTTCTTTGCCCACCGCCAATGCTACGGACCTTGCATGTCTTAAGGCCTAGGGGAAAACGGGAGAGGGGGCCTGGGGATGGTTTTGACGGGAGACCAATGTCTTCTGCAGAAGTTGAAGTCAGTCTGACAGGTGGTGGTGCAGGGGACGGATTTCGGTCCTGGCCAGTCGGAGCGCATTTACGGTTCGGATTGCCCATTTGCTCGGTCGTGACTTTTTATTTATGAGAAGAAGTCCTTGACGCTTTTTCTTTTCTGCGGTCTGTTCACCGCGATTTCGCCTCCGCTTCCATTAGTGAGGGTTCACAATCGACACAAGAGAGAGGCGCCCGAAAGGGGGGGGGGTGTCACCTCACGTCAAAACAGCTTAAACCACAGACACGCCACCCGTCAATCTCCCGTGACAATCCCCAAGCACCCCCGGGAGAAAGACGAAGAGTTGATGGGCGTGCGAAAGGAGGAGCCTGGGGAGGGCGTTCGGACGCGAACGAGGTTCACGGGGCTTCAACGGTTTCGAGAGAAGCTCCTCGAAGGTCGTATTCTCGAACACCGAACCGCGATCTCCCAAACAGACGGAGACCAGACGGTGTAGTTGTTATTTGTTTGGTTTTATCTGCATGATGGGTTCCTGCATTGAAATGGTGATGTTGCCAAAAGTCCTTGGAGGGCATGGGACTGTAAGCCATTGAGGGTTGGTGCTACTTCTTGTAGATTTCACGTCCCATTCCGGAAATGCAGTCATGGACGGGTTGCGGCGATGGCGGCGGCGTGGCTTGCGCCGAGCCGCACAAGCCAGCCAGGGGGGGAAAAAAAGGCGACATCGTGCCTCGGAGCATTTGAGAGATGGCAAGGGGCGGCGATTGGATAATTTAGAGTTGCTGACACAGCGCAACGGTCAGTCGGTGCGGTGGTGTAAGTGACGTGAGAATGTGGAGAGCCCGTGTGCAGGAGAGACAGCCAGATGCGTCTTGTGTGTCGGCGTGCGGGAAAGGGGAAACTCGTGGATGTCGCGGCGGGCACACATGGCAATGGCTGTCAGGGATGCCAAGAAATGGAGATTCTAGACGGCAATCGGCAGACGGCAGTTAGGGCTCATGAAGTGTATATACGCTTCGTCATTTACGTCGGTGACGGGCTGCAAGTTTGCCATGATGTGAGGGAGGGAATGATGACATGCAAAAGCTTCATCCCGGTATGGCGGAGTCCGTCTGAGTGAGTTGATGCGGAATCGAAGGGGAGGAAGGATAGGAATGGATGACGGGTGGCAGAGAGATGGCTGCAAATGCAAAGCGTATCTGCAAGACGGATGCCATCTCGTTCACGGGTTTGGATTGGGGAAGTTCAGATCTGTACGGCTTAGCCACTCATTCACTCCATCAGTCACGCTCTCTCATGCGGGGGTGATGAGAGAGGGTTTGCATGAGTGAGCATGGGAACAACGAAGCAGCAGAAGGAGTAGACGCAAGCCTAGAGGAATAGCGCAGAGTCAATGATGCTTACAGAGACGAGGCCAAGAGGTGGTGAGGGCATCGACGACAAATACGATTCGCAAGACAATATTCAGCCAAGAGAGAGACTGTACCACCATAATAGAGCAGATAGCACAGGGGGGGGGGGGGGGGGAGAGCAGAGCATGAGCAGGGGTGGACGCAAAAGCTCAGTTTGACAGCTCATGCACAGTCAGTTACGGCCAGGCGCACCCAAGCATGTCGGTGTCAGTCCGTTACGTGCCTGATGCTAAGGGGCGCTGCGATTGATTCAGGCTGACGGGAGTCCATTGATGGGCACTGGGAGTCGGAGTCAGTTGCACCTGCTCAGCAAACCTGTGGCAGGCAGTACGGTGAACGTCCGCCACCTCAATAGATGGACGACGGAGAAAAGCCCTGGAGGCGACTTGATGTTACAGATTTATCGAAATGGCAGGGTCGAAACCGGCCCCAGTGGGACAGAGGGAGGATCGACGACTAACGTCTCCAGGCGTTGGGCTTGTTTGACTTGGCACGGCCACTCATAAGCGCGCTTGGCTGCCGCAGCGCCCAAAAAGGTAACCGCTACGGCTTGACGCCTTTCTATTACGAGCCTAGTCTCCGTCAGGACGGATCCCATCTGGGATACGTACCGACTCGCCTCCTTGCAGAGGGCAGGCACCACTGTCCGTAAGCAAGGGAAAAGGAGAAGGAGCCCCACTTTGCCTACTTCTCAAGATGGTTCCTCCTGCTCTGTACAGAGAAGAAGACTAAAGAATTTCAGAAAAAAAGAAGAAAAAAACCCCCCCCCCCAGTCCCAGAGAAACAATGGCGAGGGAAGGAAGGATCTTGAAATCTGGAAATGACTGGGGAAAAAAAAGGAAGGATCTCAAGCAGCCTAAACACAGAGACATTTCCACCCAACTTGGAATGCGGCGCGACCCAGCCATCAGGAACCAACCAGAGCGGTGGATTCCGGGCGTCTCGTCGCTGCATCGAAACGGCCTCACCTCTCCAGGTTATCTCAGCGCCAGAGCCAGCGGCTATCACCAACAGCATCTGCAAGTCGCCAGACTGCGGGTGTTTCTCTGCGACCTCCAAGGGTTGCGCGCGTGGCTGCGGCGCTCATTTGCTTCACGCTGCGGAATACCGTCCAAGGAGGCGACGGCTTTGCGACGGCATGTTTTTGCTTGCTTGCTGAGGTGCTTTTCGATGCGCCTCTTCCCGCTGCGCTTCGACGGTGATTCGGATTCGGTCAAGAAACAGAAACATAGGAGAGTGCAGACACCTAGACGTACAGACAGCTTGCATGGCTCGCATGGCTCCTGTGGTGATTGCACCAACTCAATTTCCTCAGATGCCTCTCGAGAGATGCTCGCCGTCCGTCCCTCCCGTCAGCTAGCCAGAGACCGCCGGACTTGATCCGTCCCATTCATCATTCGCCACACGTCACCGAGTAAAATTGTCAGGGATGGTCGACTTGCGGTAGTATAGAGTAGGTATGTGGCTATGTGCTCACCTTACCACCCATCGCAATCAATGACCCTGGCACCTGGTTGTTATGGTTGTGGTAGACTCCGATTTGATATCCTGGCACGCCGAATCGCTCATGGCCCGAAATACTTCATGACGGTCACCGCCAGCCAGAAAAGAGAAGAGAAAAACGGTTTGGTAAGCTGCCCCTGGGGCCAGGACAACCCCTGTCTAATACATCCCACTTCCGCTACGGCAAGGTACCGTACTACGGTACCTTGCCTAGTCGCTAGCCCACCAGTCCTTGACATGCACCTCACCAGCACCTCACATCTTTAGCCTGGTGTCAGCGGCCTGCATCAGCACCTCCCCGAGGGAAGCTATGCTGCACTGAGTTTAGACAACAGACAAGAGGCAACAGACAGACAGACGGACGGACAGCATGAGGGATGACTGAGCAAGGACCCGCGATGCAGCGCTGTTGTTGTGTTGGTCTCATTTTGAGACTGTGTGTGCGTGGAAAGCCTCATGGTCGGTACTTGGCTCAGGCGCTTGGTACTTGGCTTGCTTCTTTTCCACGACACCTTATTTGTCTTCACTGCCACTGCCACTCCCTGATCTCGGCCACTGAATGCCATGCTGCCCTCTTCTATGCACAATTATCTGCCAAGTCTCGGCTGCATCAACACCAAAGCCATGTCGTGGCCATGACAAGCAGACAGAGACAGACAGGACGGGACTGACTGACTGGGACTAAGGAGAAGCCCAGCACCGTGCACAGTCGGGTGGATACGTATCTTTCATGTACGTACTCCCCTGCCCCTTCCCATCCCCATTCCCTGATTACCTAAGCTAAGGTCAGGTACGTACATTCAGCATGTATCTCTCCCGTCTCTTTCTCTCCCATCTCCCTTTCTCTCTGCCAACCTGCAATCTGCAAATCGGCAGCATCTGCCTCTGTCTGATCTGGTCTCTTTTTAATCTCTTAGTCTCTTACCTTACTTTGCTGTGCTTGGTCTGAGCACGAGTCTTTCTCCCACTCTCATCTCATCCTCAAGTCAAGTTACAGCCCATTGTCCCTCGCGTTTTATATCCTTCTCGTCTCTTTCTCGGCTCTCGCTCCTTGTCCGTCTTTCCTTCATGGGTCGGTCCTAGTCCCCATTGTCTTGTCCACTTTGTGCAGACTGCAGAAGCATCCTCATCCATCGTTCATTCATTGATCCTTCCCCCAACCCTCCTCGACCCTGGGCTTGTCCGTTGTCTTCTTGCACAAGCACAAGCCCTCATCCACACTTCCACACTTTTACACCCCCGGCCCCTTGCCTGGTCCTAGCCCATGTCACCAATTCCCATACAGGGCAAGGCAAGGCAAAGGACAACCCAGGGCATGCATGGTCCAGCTGCTCCAGCGCAAGCTGCAGACGCAGCCTGCATACTTAGTACATGATGTACCCTACACCCCGGCTCGCTCCCGTTCCCTAGTCCTGTCGCCCACTTCATCCCTCCCGAGTCCCACACCCACCCCCTTCCAGTTCTCTTCCTCGTGGCCCGTCGTTATACTTAAGTTACTTCCCTCAACCTCCATTCGGACCCAGCTGTGCTTGGCCTTCCGTCTTTTATCACTTCCTGCTCCGTCTCTCTCTTGTCGTCTTCAGTCTCTCTCCCATCCTCCATTTAGTATATCCATCAACAACCTCCCACTCAAGTGGCCGGATTGCTAAAGCCTCTCTCCCAGACTCTCACACACCATCCCTCTGCTTCTTCGCCTATTCTTTTACCATATTTGTTTAACCGGTTCGGGCTTTTTTCCGACTGCAGAAAAGAAACGTATCAAAGGCTTTGTGTCGTGACTGGTATCAGGATCCTTTATTGCGTCTTCTCTCAGCATCGCACTCCTTCCGCTGCCTCAACCCAACGAGTCACTCACTCCTAAGCACGCCTCCTTCCGTGCTCCTGGCCTCGACGACATCTTTCTCCCGTTGACCCTTTTTTTGCTCCCAACTGCTTATAGACCAGTGGTCTCCTATTTTCGCTTCTTCAACGACAGATCCTTTTCTTTTTATTAGACGACCAAACGACGACGAGCTAGCTCTCTCCCGTATCCCCTCCTTGTCAAAACATCAACAACTCCGTATTTAAATACACATCTCGCCCAACATGGTTCGCGGACTTTCTACCTTCATCGCGGCTGTTCTGCCTGCCCTCGGCCTCGCCGCCCCTCTCGACATCGGTGGCAGTGGCAGCGCGACCAACACTGGCGGCAGCTTCATGGGTGTCCCCATCTCCAACCTCGACGCCCTGGACCTGATCCCTAACAAGTACATCGTTGTCTACAACAACACCTTTGACGACGATGCCATCGACATGAAGCAGCAGTCCTTCATCACCTCCATCAAGAAGCGCAACATTGGCAAGCGTGCCCTCGACGGCCGCCAGCTCTCCACCTCCACCAAGTCCTTCAAGATGAATGGCTGGCGCGCAATGACCATGGAAGCCGACGACACCTTCATCATGTCCGTCATGAGCGCCGACGAGGTTGCCTACGTCGAGCAGGACGCCAGGGTTAAGCTCTCCGCCACCGTTTCCCAGACCAACGCCCCTCCCGGCCTCGTCCGTCTGTCCCACGCCACTGCTGGCGAGACTGGCTACGTTTTCGACCAGACCGCTGGCGATGGCATCACCGCCTACATTGTCGACACTGGTATCATGACCACTCACTCCGAGTTCGAGGACCGTGCCACCTTTGGCGCCAACTTCATCAACTCCGTCGTAAGTTGACATGTGAAGGGTAGTCTATAAATCAAGTCACTAATCATATTCAGGACACCGATGAGAACGGTCACGGCTCTCACGTTGCTGGTACCATCGGTGGACGTACATTCGGTGTCGCCAAGAGCGTCAACCTCGTCGGTGTGAAGGTCCTTGACGGCGATGGTGCTGGCTCCAACTCTGGTGTCCTCGAGGGCATGCAATTCGTTATTGACGATGTCCAGACGAAGAACCTCACCGGCAAGGCCGTCATGAACATGTCACTCGGTGGTTCCGCTTCCCAGGCCGTCAACCGCGCCATCCAGGCCCTGAACAACGCCGGTGTCGTCCCCGTCGTCGCCGCCGGTAACGAGAACCAGGACGCCGGCAACACCTCTCCCGCCTCTGCTCCTCTGGCCATCACCGTCGGTGCCATTGACGCCAAGAACGACCGCAAGGCCTCCTTCTCCAACTTCGGCAAGTCTGTCGACGTCTTCGCCCCCGGTGTCAACATTCTCTCTGTTGGTATCACCTCCAACACCGCTACCAACACCCTCTCCGGTACTTCTATGGCCTCTCCTCACGTTGCTGGTCTTGCCGCCTATCTCATGGGTCTCGAGGGCCTCAACACCGTCAAGGCCGTCACCGACCGCATGCTCGCCCTCGCCGATGCTTCTGGCGCTACCGTTCAGCAGAACACCGCCGGCACGACGGACCGTATTGCCAACAACGGCCAGCTCTAAGCACATCACCCACATTTTTACTATTCATGAGAACAGAGAGCTCGAATGCATGACACACATGGCGTCCTTTTTTTTCGCCTCGTTTTCCTTGGTTTAATACTGCGACACGTGTGTGTGTTTCTCTTATTCGAGGGGAGACGAAAAAAAACTTACGGCATTTTTAGAGGATACCCAGTCATATTTGCATGGCGCGCGGGCCTTTTCGACTGCAACAAATTACTCCTTCCGCTACAACAGCTTTGGGGGGAAACAACTTTGTATGTAAAGAGAGAGAGTTTTTTGGAAGTAAGAAGAGGTCATCACAGACAAACAAACCAAACCGCATTTCAAGAAATCACACAGACGTAAAGACAAAAAACCCTCGACGGGGCTGGTTTCCTCGTATATCTCATACCCACTCGGAACTATTCGCATCATCTTGGGTTTTTGTATCCCTCTTTCTGTCTGGTCGTTTCTTGAACACAACCATTTTTTCATTTATAAGCCAAAACTTGTATTTATTCGCAACCAGAGAGACACAGAGAGATCTTGGGGGTAATGAAAGCAGACAGCTACACACGTTAACTTCCTGCCTCTTCTCCGCGCGGGGGATATGTGCGAGAATTTGACAAGACTCCTGTATCATGGTGATATTCCCACCTCATCAACACATGACAATCTTGTCACACCTACGATCGGCACCCGACCGTTGGGGAAACGGCCGGTCGTGGTGGGAGGTGGGACGTCATTCCCGGCCTTTCGGAAAACCCAACCTGCGAAGAAACCCATGTCGAACCGTTCCTCGGATTTCACCTTCGGTGATACGATGCGAGCGAGAGGGCTGCACACGCGCGCGCGCATTCTGGCAGCAGCGGCGGGGGGGAAATGCGGCTCACACACTTTCTCGGCCGGCTGGACATGACCGACGACGAAAGAAGCACATGTGCTTTTTTTCACCTCGTTTGGGACTACTGTCTGCACAATGACGCCATGACGACATAGACATAAAGTCCGGAGGAGCTCAGCGGGCCCAAGTCCCCTCGCAAAAAGAAGGAAGGTTTCGCGGTCTTCTGCTGCTGCTGCTGCTGCTGCTGTTGACTCGGTGATGGGACGAACTTAGCGCGCGCTGCGACTTGTCTTCTCCCTTTGCACGCGGAGTGAGCCCGGTTCAACCGTCCGAATATCCCGGTTCAACCACCGCATTCGGTTCGACAGGCAAGTTTAACTGACTAGCCAACACACACTCTCTACTCAGCAACTCGCACGAGGAAGGCGGGAAAGGAGGGGGGGGGGGGGCATGGTTTTAAGGTAGGGGAGTCGAGGTTGATAGATACAAGACGAAATCGCAAATGTAGAAAGGTTAAATTTCTAAAATTGCCCCAGGAAGGCAACCTGATCCAACGGGGAGACGCCCAAAACTCTAAATGGTTCAGAAATTAGACGGGAGACGGGTTCCGGTAGGCATTCCAGGCCTACCGCAGTACTCTTCCCGAAAGCTTCTTTCCCTGGTGCACAAAGAGGGCAGACAGCATGGGTGGAGGGGGACGAAAGGCGAGAGGAGGAAGCGTCCGTCCATCAGCTTGGGTTGAATCTAGGCCTTGGAAGGCTTCTTCATCGGCACCGAGACCGAGAGGGCTATCTAACGTGATGTGCGGAAAAACAAACAGACCTACCTGGCCACTGGCCAACGGATGGGAAAATCAGAGCAACGATATTTTACACACTTGATTTGAATAATTGCCAGAGGGTGACCACGATGACGACGATAATTCAGATGATCTAGATTCTTGATAAGGGAGGGGGAAAAAAAGACCACACCACATAGCCGACATGAAGGATTCTAGGGAACAATTGCCAAAACGTCGCTGAAGCAAGACTCCGATACCCAAGGAATCGCGTGTCTTCCCTTACCCCCTTAGCGCCCGGGTTGCGAGTTTCCCCAATCCTGCTGGTGTGTGTGGCCTCGCGGGTTATGGAGAACCGAGTTCTTGGCGTCATGGTGGTGTCCTTCTGGAACGAGCTGAGCTGGCGTCGGGACAAGGATTTCCCTCTTCGACCACAAGTCTCACAAATCTCTGTCCCTGTCTCGCGTCTGTCTGTCTGGTATGGGCCGAATGTGGCTGGGTGGCAATAGGTAACCGGAAGAGAAAAACGTCTTGTCATTTTTGAATATAGCACAATGGTACCCCGTAAGCCGTAGGCCTGACCGGCTCGTTTTCCTCGGAGAAACTCTTACGGGAGAATTCGATACTGCTGCACTGATTTCTGTGAAGAGGCTCAAGGATGAATCATCTCAGACCAACGGACAAGCGTGAAAGGGACGGAAATATCAACCTGTAACGAAAAAAAATAGGCGCTTGGACAGCAGTATGGTGGCGCACAGTCATCCAAATTGCCAGACCGGAAGTCGGGGCGTCGCATGAACGATGAGAAGCCTTCCAAGAGCCGATCAGAGAATTCGGTTGCCGGCCATCATGGGTCTACGGGCTAAAGTCCGGGCGAATATGGGACCAGCAGCAGCATCTCGTCCGATATGCGCGAAAGGCCAAGCATTACGGGACTCAGTCACCGCATTACTCTAACTCGTCTTGAGTTGTTCACATAGGACTTGTTCACAGTAACAACTCAACGATTCCCTTGCTTCCATCAGGGCTTTGATTTGAAATTGGGTTAGGTTCCTGTCTTCCTTGACATTTAGGGAACCCAAGAACATGGCTTGGTGTTAGATATGGAAGGCCTGTCTTGCTCCAGGGACGGATCCACATATGTGCTGCCCTGACAGGCTTGCCAGCTAAACAAAGGAATGCCCGTGGATCAGACGACTACGACGATGACTACGACAGCGACGAAAAGACGGCACCGAACTCGAAGTATCGACGTCCAACATATAACGGGCAGCACGGTTAAAGTATGTTTGCAAGCCGGAGCAAAAGAGCGTATCCCTGGAACAATGGAAGATCCGCCCGCCCCGTACTCGCCGCTGATGGACGAGGTCTTTGCCGGTGGGTTTGATATCAGCACTTCTTCGGCACAACCACAGTCATGACCACCTTGCGGCGGGACTGAATTGCAATTTGACATCCGTGCTTGGGTTTTTTTAACCAAAAAAAGTCATCTCACCGGGGGCGTCAAGGGGCGACATGAACACTAGGCTTGGCGGGAAAAAGACCATCGTGGGATGATGTATATTAGCAAGATTAGTATATGCTCAATGCTTCGTGGCCGAGATCGGCAGAGCAACCGGAAAAGTCCTCGGCAATATGTACCGTCAACAAGTCAAATGAAGCGTGAAGACGTTTTTGGCTCTTGTCTGTCTGGCTACAGCTCCTTGTGCTCCATCGGTGTGGTCAACGGCGTCGCCGCACCGGGCTCAGTGCCGGGCCAGTATACGCTATCCGTCTTCCAAAGAGAGTCGAAGCGTGCCCCAAAGAACCAGGCCGTTCCAATCTGGGTTGTGTCAGTCCAGTCGAGACGTGTTGCAAGATCAGTGTCGTGGGAAGTGATGGTTGAAAGAGAGAGGAACAGGTGAGAGCAAGAGAAAACAGAAAAAATTTAAACTCACCATAAGAGCAGAGACAAAAAAGAGGGTCAGCAAGACCATGCCACCCAATATGAAGGCTTCGCCTGGGTCCATGCCCGGCTCGCCCCGCTCTTTTTGTTTCGCCGTTTCTCCGAGCTTCTTGGGGTCCTGTCTCGGGAACAAGGTATCAATGAACTGCTCAATCTGTTTGTTGTGTTAGCAATTGAGTTTTGCGTACACGGACAATGACGCGGGACAAAGTCGCGTTGCATACCTTGGCGCACTGCACGCTGATCTGCACATAGTTGGGGTCGCGAGGGTCGTTCTTTTTGTGTATCCGGCGGACGTATCTTCTGAAGACGTCGCAGACCACCAGCAGGTTTTGCGTCGACTCAGACATGAGCTGGCATGCGTCGCCTTTGGTGATCTTGATGTGGCTGGAGAAAATGGCGGGGTTGCGGAAGACGAGCTCGAGTGTTGCGATAGCCATGCTCTGGGGAATAGCAACGAAGTTGAAGACACTCTGGTCGCGGATACCGGCCATGTAGAAGATGCATTCCTCGGCGTGCTTAAGGGCGTTGAGGACCATCTCGGAGCTGCACTCGAGGGCTTGTTGCTGGTACTCGGGCTTGAAGAGGTCTTCCCACTTGTCCACGTGCTTGCTCCATATCTCCTTGGGCCACCAGGCGCGCTTATCAAGGTGGTCTTCGTGAATATCACGTATGATGTTGGTCTTCTGCAGGAACTGGCCCATGGATTCGGTGAGTTCAGCGCGCTCAAGGAGCTTGGGGTTGGCCATGCCGCCCTCGACAAACAGACGAGTCAGACCGTCGCCGACAAGACCAGCAACGTAATGGCAGTACAGCTCGTACTCCTTGATGGTGTTGACGCCGTTCTCGTTCAGCTCGGCGTTGAGAGCGTAGTCAGCCATGCCGTTGCCCATCTTAACGGTGATGTCTTTGATGATGTCGTAGTACGGCTTCTTGAGTTTCTTCAGCTCGACAATGATGTCGTCGAAGTGTACCAGCAGCTCGCGGTCCTTTTCATTGGGTCCGTTGCCGCTGAAGGTCCAACCGTCTTGCTCCATAAGAGTGTCAAACTTGCGCAGCAACGGCTCCTTCTCCTTGATGTCGATCGTCATATCATCTTCGATCGTGTCGAGTCCACGCAGGACGAGGTAGAACAGGGCGACGGGGACGAGAAGCTCAGGGTTGAGCTCCTGGATGACGGCGGAGAAGGAACGGCTCGTCTTGTTGAGGAACTCGAAGCAAGATCGGAGGGTCGCGTCTTCCTTGGAGGGGTCGCGGCGGTGGACGGGCTCGTGCCATACCTTCCTGGAAGTAAGTTAGCAAATGCAGTCCACAAACGAGCGCAATCAGTGTCGCGCAAAAAGAGAGGAAATGGGCAGTACCATTGGATGATGGAACGGAGCTGGTTCGGGTGCAAGACGTAGTAGAGGGCGCCCATGGTTGCAGGTCGTCGTCACGATGGACGGTGTATTGCGGTGAGAGGAAGTCAGGCGCGATTGAGCACAGGAGGCGGTGATGATCAGTCGTTGCGTACTGTTGTGCTTGAAGGTGAAGATGAATTCGGCCTGAGGTGAGCCAGTCGTCGCAGTGGTTGGCAAAGTCTTAAGTCGTCCGTCTGTGGCTTTTGTGGCCTAATATGTGCGCCGCCAAGCAGACCACGATCCGAGGAGTTGGATGGGATCAGTTCGCCAGGACACAGATGGGGTCTATAAAATCAGGATCAGGATCAGGGTCAGAATGCAGCAGACGATCGATCTGGTTGACCGGTGAAGACGGGACGGAAATCAACAACACGCACACACACACACACACACTGGTAGAAGCGAAGCTGGAAAAGCAGGTCGGGAGAATAGGAGGAAGGATTTCTCCGCTGTCATCTGGAACGAGCCAATCGAATTCGACCGGTAGGATGGGAAAGAAGAACCTTGGTGCAACGGCCCCAGCTTGGTGGGCATGGGCCGAACTCCTCCCCAAATTTGCCAAAATGCATGCAACGATCTGCCAAGCGTCAAGCAAGGAAGGTACTTAGCTAACCTCCAGTTGACAACCAGCGTGGTGGTTGGCTGCTGTGACTCGTGAGTGGTGGACCGGCGCGGATGGGCGGCGACTCGTCGCCCTTCCGGCGAGCGGCGCCATACTAGGTAAGGTACAGTGTCGAGGGTCCGAATGGGAAAAGGCACCAACAACATCGTCTTTTTGGAAGGTGATGACTAAGGCGTTAAGCCTAGGCGAGCCAATCAGACAGACAAGCCAGCATGATTGGCTGCCCAATAACATAGTTCAGACAGACCACTGGAGTCTGGACGGACGATAGTGTAGGTACGTTTCCTGAAAATGGCGGGGCACGTATGGCGTCCCTGTTGGTGACTGGTGGTGAGGTGTGCCTCGGGAGGAATCAGGGTCCCGACCTCACTTATATACCTGTTCGCGAACTAGGCCGTTGTCTGTAAGCTCCGTTGATTCTCACCCTCAGTTCCTTCTCTGTTGGCCCAACTCATATGAAGCGCGGGTGTCTCCCAAGCACTGCAGCTTGGCAAACGTCCAGAGCGCCGAGACCAGCTCACCAATGGCCTGACTATAAGTACTTGCTTTCCCTCCCCCCGCCTCCTGTTGACACCACGCCAACTGAGGTGTGGGTGGGGAGCAGTCGACATTTCGCACGCATGCAATTCATCAGCTTCCATTTCCCATTATTTGCAGCTCAGCCTCCCCCTCTCGACTCGAACATCCGATCCAGTTACCGTTCTTGAGACATCATCTTGAACGATGAATATCACCAGATCCTGCGCGACCACCACCTTGGCTTTTTTGTCGAGTCTTGAGACTCTGAATCTACACCATTCTCGACCCTGAGTCTCCAAAAGTCGTCTTCTCCAAAGTCTCAACCGCTTCTCCCCTCCCAGCTCCACCGACTCAAGGGAGCACCATGCGGTGTGCACCCCGACGACAATGTCTCACTCGTTGCATCCCCAAGGGAGCACGTCGAAATCCGTCTAGCCCCCTTGATCTTAGGCTCTGGGATCCATGATACGCGTGTTGAGAGCCTCAACCGCAGCAGTAGCAAGTAGCTACTTGCCAGCCAAGTTCTTCACTAACAAATGCTTCTATTGTTCTCTGATGTTGTCTTCGGCCGCCATGGCGCTGTGCACATCCATCCCATTTGTCTAGGATTTGCTTACAAACCTAGGGCCCCGCCGGCCATAGACTGCAAAATAGCTCTGTGATAAGGCGCGCGCCATCAACATGGAACGTAGCTCCTGGCAAGCTTCGTACTTTGAGGTACGTAAGTTTCGCTGCAGGGTCTCGAGGTGAAAGCGGTGCTTGTCCCAGTAGCATGGCAATTGGGAAGTCCGACTGGAGTCCTCCAGTGTCTCCGTCCTCCAAGTCCCGAAGGTGGGGGTGGAAACGACATGAACACCTGCTGTCCAGTGCCGTTGGCAGCTGCTGCTGCTGCCGCTCCGAAAGGAGAGAGAGCTGAGCTAGCTACCTGAGGTAGGTACGCAGTGAGGTCCGTACTGTTACGACGAGTCTCGACAGACTGGAAATGCAGTTACGACTCGTACCTGAGATGAAAGTTTCCGGTCCCTCTCCCTTGGGTCGCCCTTGCGCTGCCATGCTTACCCCAGATAAATAATCCCGTCTCACGCCTTTCCCTTTCTCTGCTGAGGTTGCTGTCTCGTCTGACAAATTGCTCAATTTGTCTTCTTCTTTCTCTTTTCTTTTCCACCCACGACCTCATCCCTTGCCAGCAGACGACATATAAGCCCGCCTCCATCGACGTCCGGCTGCCTCACAGCTTACACCATCCCGGTCAGTCGACACGACACAGTAGTCCGAAACTCTCGATCCCCCCCCCCCCCCGGAACCCACCCGATAACGAGACGAACAACACGAACACCACAATGGCTACCAACGGACACTCGGCGAACCGCTTCCTTATCTGGGGTGGCGAAGGTTGGGTCGCAAACCACCTCAAGAACCTCCTCGAGAAGGATGGAAAGGAGGTCTACACCACCACAGTCCGCATGGAGAATCGTGAGGGTGTTCTCGCCGAGCTCGACAAGGTCAAGCCTACCCACGTCCTCAACTGTGCCGGCTGCACTGGCCGTCCCAACGTCGATTGGTGCGAGGACAACAAGGAGGCCACCATGCGATCCAACGTTATCGGCACCCTGAACCTCACAGACGCCTGCTTCCTGAAGGGCATTCATGTCACCGTCTTCGCTACCGGTTGCATCTATCAGTACGACGATAAGCACCCTATCGGTGGCCCCGGCTACCTCGAGACGGACCCTGCCAACTTCAAGGGCAGCTTTTACTCGGACACCAAGGGTCACGTCGAGGAGGTAAGTTACCAACGTCCTAGCTCTCTCTCAGATAGCTCCAGTTAACCCCTCTGCAGATCATGAAGCACTACAAGAACTGCCTCATCCTTCGCCTTCGCATGCCCGTTAGTGACGACCTGCACCCTCGCAACTTCGTCACCAAGATTGCCAAGTACGACCGTGTTGTCGATATCCCCAACAGCAACACCCTCCTCACCGACTTGCTCCCCGCCTCAATTCTTATGGCCGAGCACAAGGACACTGGCATTTACAACTTCACCAATCCCGGAGCAATCTCCCACAACGAGGTTCTCTCCCTTTTCAAGGAGATCGTCCGCCCAGACTACACATGGAAGAACTTCTCCCTTGAGGAGCAGGCCAAGGTCATCAAGGCCGGTCGCAGCAACTGCAAGCTCGACACCACAAAGCTAGAGAAGAAGCTGAAGGAGTACAACTACACGGTGCCGGAGGTGCACGACGCCTACCGTGCGTGCTTCGAGCGCATGAAGGCTAACGGTGTCAAATGAATGAGATAAACTCGGGTTCGGCGTATTTAGAGCTTGTTATGTTGAAAGGGATCAAGAGAGGGATCAAAACGAAACACGAAGTGGGTGTTCAAAATGGGATGACAGCACAAAACAGAATGGCAGCATAGCATGAAATCAAAGCAATCGGACATATATCAGGCGCAAAATGGCCATCCAGCGAGAGTCGGCATGGCCGATGCAATGAGCAGTAGTGTCGGTATTGACCGGTCCCACTGGGAATGCGTCGAAGCTGGCGGAATCAACGGCAGAGATGTTGGTCGTCCCAAAAGGAACTGGATGACTCGTGCAAAGTTGGTGTAAGTAATGTTTTACTTCCCGGGAACGACAGACAAAAGGTGATCAGAAGTATTACTTACATCCCTCGCCGTCACAAAGAGGTTGTGCCCTCGAAGCTGACAATAAACAATGTTTGATGCCCGCTAGGTAAGGTAGAACAGTCTGAGATGCGGCTTCGTCGCAGCGAGATCGCGATGTTACGCAACGTCATCCCTGTCACCAGGTCCCTGTCCGCGTAATCTCCAAGGCTGGATTAGTGGACTTCGCCAGCAGAGCTCTCCCACCACCAGGGAAAAAAAAAAGGGGGGGGGCCGCCTGCGCTGGACGGGAGTCAAGGTGGGAGATGGACCACAGCAACCTACCTAACGACGTAATTTGGCGGGGCACCGCGAAAACGTAAATCCACACAAAATAAATCGTTAGGTCGCCTGCTGGGCTGCACCGCCGCTGCGGCCTGCTGTCCCATCGGGTGCGCCGCCCTGGGTTGTCACCGTACCATTTGCCATAGTTTTCCTTGTGATTTTTCTTGCTTGAATCACTATCAAAGGTATCCCTACCTGCACGTCACCTCGCGATTCCTCTCCCGCGATCCCGCCCGCCCGTCCTTATTCTTTTCCTTCTTTCCTCCTCTCCCTGCCCTTAATTCCCTGTGCGAATTTTTGACATAGATCTCTCTCTTCCCTATTTCTAGATACCCCTCACATACCCAAAAAATAACCTCGATCATGGTCGTCGACACCGCGTATTACGATACGCTGGGCGTGAAGCCCGCCGCCACCGACATCGAGATCAAGAAGGCCTACAGGAAGTTGGCCATCGTCCACCACCCAGGTAAGCACGCCTGCCGACTGCACCTCGGAGTGTTTCCTCGCCAAGACGCATGACTGACGCCTTCATCGCAGACAAGAATCCCAACGACCCCACCGCCCACGAAAAGTTCCAGGAGATCGGAGAAGCATACCAAGTCCTGTCCGACAAGGACCTCAGAGCCGCCTACGACAAGTATGGAAAGGACCACGCCAAACCTCAGGAGGGCTTCGCCGACCCCGCCGAGTTCTTCACCTCCATTTTCGGCGGCGACGCCTTCGTCGACTGGATCGGCGAGATCAGCTTGATGAAGGACCTGACCGCGACGATGGACATCACAATGCAGGAGGGTGAGGAGGGCGCTGAAGGTGCAGAGGGTGCAGAGGGCGCCGACGGCGAGTTCCCCGGCACGGAGGAGGCCAAGAAGGAGAGCATGAAGGCCGGCGCCGATGGCGAGAAGACCGACGCAGAGAAGCCCACCACCAGCAGCACGACTCCCGCTCCTGCTGCTGCCGCTGCCCCGCCCCCCACCGTCGTCGTCGAAGATGAGAAGGAGAAGCTCAAGGCTCGCGACGCTGCTGAAGCTGGCGCCGCCAATGCACCCCCACCGGCCTACCAGAGAACGCCCTCGCCCAGTCCTTCCGGCACCTCTGGCTCGAAACGGACACAAATCCCCCTCCGCCCCGCTCTGATGGATCGCCCCTCCGACGAGGTCTCAGCCGGCCAAGAGAAGGAGACTGAGGAGTCACTGCGTAAGAAGGAGAAGAAGAAGGGCTTGACCAAGGAGCAGCGCGAGCAACTCGCCGCCTATGACAAGGAGCGCGCCCGCGTGCGCCAGGAGCGTGTCGACACTCTCGCCCGCAAGCTGCTTGACCGGATAAGCGTATGGACCGAGACCGATAAGGGTCCCGACGTGACGAAATCCTTCCAGGAGAAGACGCGCCTCGAGGTCGAGAACATGAAGATGGAGTCCTTCGGCCTCGACATCTTGCACGCCATCGGCCAGACGTACCTCGCCAAGGCGACGGCGCTGCTCCGCAGCCAAAAGTTCCTCGGCATCGGAGGCTTCTTCAGCCGCGTCAAGGACAAGGGCACCATCGTCAAGGAGACGTGGAACACCATCAGCAGCGCCATCGACGCCCAGCAGACCATCGAGGAGATGGCGCGCATGGAGGAGAAGGGCGGCGCCGACTGGTCCGAAGAGGCCAAGGCCGAGTACGAGAGGCGGGTGACGGGCAAGATCCTCACGGCGGCGTGGCGCGGGAGCAAGTTCGAGATCCAGAGCGTGTTGCGCGAGGTCTGCGACTCGGTGCTCAACGACAAGAAGGTGCCCTTGGCCAAGCGTCTGGAGCGCGCCGAGGCGCTGGTGCTGATTGGCGACATCTTCTCCAAGGCGCGGCGCTCGCCCGAGGAAGAGGGCGATTACCTCGTGTTCGAGCAGCTCGTCGCCGAGGCGGCCATCAAGAAGGAGAAGAAGAAGGGCAAGAAGCACGAGCACGCCGCCGCCGCCGCGGAGGTGGCCGAGGACGCGCCGAATGTGCCCAAGCCGGAGAAGTCGTAGCGTTACTACTTTAGACAACTGACTCTTGATTTTTCCTTGCCTATTTGATGATGACGAAGAGCCTGCTGGGGAGTTTTTTTCATGTATTGTTTAATACCACGAGGTCAATGCATTCATTCGTTGTAGTGGAGTACAACGTGTCGCGTTTCCTGCTCTGCTTTATGGATTCAATCATGGACTGCTTCTTGGACTGGTGACGATTTTTGCGGTGAACGCTTTTCTCGGCAAACTGTCATCCGGCTTCTCGGCCAGACGTTGCTTTACTCCCGTCACTATTCCTATCGAAAGGCTTCTTCTCCATCGACTGTCAGAGTCTACTGGCCAAAACTCTCGACTCAACACCCGGGCCAACATGAGAGACTACCTAACGTCGACCGCAACGCCACTTGCTTCAAGAGACTATGCCGAGTATGCTATGGACTAGCTCATGGGTCTACTTATTCGCTAATGTGCTTCAGGAAATTTGACGAGAGAAATTACTCCGACAGAGCCAACTGAGCCTAAGCAGCAATACCCGTGCTCATGGGGGAGGCCCGTTGGTCGAAGCCGAGGAGAGCTGTCGCAACTACGCACAGTATCGTAGCAACCGACAAGCCAAGCCCATCTTCGTTATCAATTTTCTCTGCTTCTTTCATTGCATACCACAGTGAGTTTGTCTTGGCTGAGGAGGTCCTTTAGCTTTGTCACGATGGTAGTTTTCTACCAGGTAAAACAACTTTGGTCCAGTTTTTGTTCTCTTCAACTTCTCCACTTTTCCCGAGGCATAACGTTTTCTGTTATTTAGACACAACCTGGTCTAGGAGCACAATGTAACGAGCGGAATGATCCCGAGGCGTTCTACAATTACAATGGATGAAGCTACGTATGGCGTTGAGGACATGGGGTTTGAGGGTCTCAAGGCATCTAGTCGCATGGTATGGCATGGGAAGAGTTCGTAATCGTATCTTATCTCCGGAGCGTGTTTTGGTATACTCCCAACTGTTGTAGTTGGTTGGTACTTCAGCTTAGTGTATGTATATGTAGCAAAGAGCGAGCCCAACTCGACATACGCTACAAGAACTCTTCCGCATCGTAGCAAAGTGAGTCAGTTTATCACACATACGATGTATAAGCTAGGTGAAGGATCTTAGCATCTGAACCAACGTAGTATGTAGTTTAGTCTGGACCTGGTGTCACTGGTTTCCCTCCCATGACTGACCCGGCTTTCATCGAAGAGGTAGGAAAAGTCAGAAGAAAATTGATTGTGATACGAGTGAGTCGAGACATATCAATTCTTAGTTGCCCACGTCGTTGTGAGTCAATACCAATGAGGTTGAATGAGTGAGAGCTCAGAGCAATGCGGCGACTTTAAGCACCGTTCCGCTAATACCTCGGGCGACTACTGCTCTCTGCTTGTATGCGTCATATTGTGACAGCCTATGGAACGCAAGATAAGACCGAGTATCTAGCTTGACAAGGATTTCTCCGGAGCTTAATTGACGGCTTCGACGTCCATAGTTAAACAGATCTGAGATGGCTACTCACCACCCGCAAGAGTACATCGTGAAAAACAACTTCAACACGCCCTAAGCTCCGAACTTTGATCCTTAATGAACGGTGGAGCTCGTCGTTACAACATCAGGACCGACTTACTGACCATCGAAACCTAGTACTCTGCGATCCGAAAGTGCTGGCTTCAAGCCCATCGCGGTTGTTCGACTCGTGACATACCGCCAACCGGCATCACGAAACATGCAGCAGCTTCTGACCAACCGGACATCCGTGATTGCCCTGGAGAGTTCAAAAGATTACCAAGAGTTCAATAATGCTGCAACGTAAGTCGGCGAGTCGGCACTTCGTAGGGAGAAGATGGTGGGCTACCCCTCATTTCAATGGTGATGGCAATGCGCTCTCCAAATCCTAATGAAGATGGTTGAAACATTGACCACGGGATGAGCGAATAGGAATGTTCGGAGGAAAACCTTACCCTAGGTTATGGCAGCGAGCAATGAAGAGGGCTCAGCTGGGATGTTGATCGGACAGCAATATAAGAACCGTCTAACCCCTCTTCCTTCTGCCACTTTGTTCGTCATCTTGACATTCGGCGGGAGTTCACTTTGCCGAACCACCCAGAGAACTAAAGCATCGTGCCCAACACATCGAATCGTCATTTCATTCAAAATGGCGCCCGGAGATAAAGCCAAGGCCAAGTTCTTTGCGGTCATTGAGGATCCGAAGCGATATGACACGACATGTGAGCTTGCCTAATGAGACTGCGACTTTGTTGCATTGCTAATACCGACCAACCAAGGCTACAAGAACAGGCCTATGGCAACGCGAACCCCTTCCGGGGGATCCGACTTGACCAACTTCGTTACTCGACGGGAAAGTTCAAGCAGTACTGGATCAACCAACCAACACCACCATATTAGAAACATGCTCAAGAACTGGATGAACCGCCCGGCGATATGAAATGGCGGTAGCAATATCGCATGTACGAAACTGCCAAGTTGTAAGGGCTACGATCTGCGGTGACGAGGTTATATTGGAAGTTAGGAACGGCTTTATAGTGAAGAGCCTCAAATAAACTGTGTTCCGCTCTGCCAACCTTCCTGGTATCGTTATACAATTTGAGACAAGCTGTAACATGGATGGACGGACTTGGCTGTTTTCATATTTCAACGTGTCGACAGACTCGTTTCCGTTCGTCATGATGTAACTTGCAACGTGATATCTCTAGGAAACATGTTGCTGATAAAAAGCTCGCCGGGGATACTGAGCAGTGCTACATGAGCTTCACCAGGCAACCGGATGTGGCTGCGTAGAGCAGGAGTTAAGAACGGAATATGTAGGCAGCACTGGAACATACCATACTGCCAAGGCAAATAAATGACAATACTGGTAGTGTCTGTCGTCAAGAAACAGACCTCATATAATTTCCAAAACTCAATGTCGAAATGCAGCTGTCTTCAGTCACTACCTCGCCGTTGGCAGCTCACACATACACCGCGGTCTTCCTGCACGGCCGCGGCGATAACGCGCAGAGCCTTTCCCCCAGTCTCTTTCATACTCCAAGGACTCTCGAGGTCGAACTCTGCCAGATGCGTTCCCAATGTTCCGCTGGATATTTCCGCGGCCCCCCTCAAAAAAAGCCACTCGGCTGCGTTCCCGGGCGATAAGATCTCGCAATGGTTCGACATTTGGAACGTGTCCAATTTCACTGAACGTGAGGAGCTGCAGGCTGTTGGTCTGAAAGAAAGCGTCTCCGGTATCAGAGAAATAATCACCAAAGAAGCTGAGATGCTGGGTGGCCGGTATGATCGCGTCATTCTGGCAGGGATCAGTCAAGGTGCCGCGACCAGCGTGCACATAATTCTCAACTTGCATCTTCCAGATGACCAGCAAAGTCTTGGGGCTTTCTTGGAATTCTCCTGTCGAATGCAATTTCCCGGCAGAAGTCTTGCGGATACTCGCGCGGTGCTTGGGCTGGAAAGCATCCCTGGCGACAACAGACTACTGCGGAACACCCCGATCGTGCTGGACCACTGCGTCGACGATCCTCTGGTCTTGGTTGCAAACGGTCATGTCCTGAGAGACACACTGAGAAGGTTGGGATGTGTGGTTGATTGGAATGAGTACCCCCGGGTGGAGGGCATTGGTTCAACTCGCCCCAAGGCATGGACGATGCGATTGACTTTCTGAACGAGTTGGGCTTCGGCATAGGTAAGTCAACAACCATTGACGCCATGGATATTTCATAATAGGCTGGTTCTGTAGAGCATCTGGAGATATGTAAATGAAATAAACGATATTGTTTGACTGGAGTGGGCCGTATCCCTCATTGTCATTCACTCAGTGTAAAGCGACATGCTCGATTCCTCCTTCGGGAGGTATATGTTATTTTAAGTATATATTTTGGAAACTTTATGCGCTAACCTGGCTTCCTTTATATCCTATATACTTATACTTATCTACCCCCCTTTTTACTCCCTTACTAATTATTCTTCTCTACTTTAAGAGTAGTAATTACTATATTAACTTATATAAAGGCTTATTAATTAATAAATCCTAGAAATATTAAATTAATAAGTTTTATAATCTTAAAGTATTTAGGGTGTTTCTTAATAGAAATATTATATTTCTCTTAGTTATTAAAAAGCCTTATCTTAAATACTTTATATATTTCCTTAAACTTATTTTTATAAAACTTAAAATAAGGAAAACTACTTTTAAGCTTTAGGATTTAAATTATAAAGAAATATAGTACTATTTAGTATTCTTTTTAAGTTATTTTAAGTAGCTTACTATTTATAAACTAGTTAATATATTTCTTTAGCTTATTTTAATTCTAAGAGTTATAGATAGTTTTCTCTATATTAATAACTTATATTATATAGATAATACTTTTTATAAATACTAATATTCTATTTATTTTAGGAGATAAAAAAGTATATAGAGATAAAGCTAATTTATAGTAGATTACTAAATTAACTTTACTATTATATATCTTATATATTAACTTCTAAGATTCTTAGAACCTTTACTATAAAGCTATTAAGGTTAATAATATTTTTTTGCAAATATAAAAGTGTAGAAGGTAGTAGTAGCTTTTTAGGTATTATATAAAGTATATTATATATAGTAGAGCATATAATATAGGTTAAATTTGTGTGAGAAAGTGTAATTACCTAAGTGGGTGGCAAAAGGCACTAGAAGACATGCTCGATTGTCACTTAGTTGTCTTTAGCGGAAAGGTTCACCCTAAACGGTAAACCATGATTCCAAATTCGTTGATTGGACTATCGACAACCTAATGGACGGTACATGGAATGCCGTGTAGTATCTGATAGTCTGATGGGTCAGGACTCACTGTCCTGATCGATGGATTATCCCTCCAAGCCTGCGCCTTCTATCTCCTTCTTCCATGGGGCTTGCTCCAGTCTTTAGCCCTGAAACTGGTTGGCAACTCTCAGCTCTCGAACATTCGTCATGTTCACTCCAACAAGCTTCCAGGCAAGGATTCCCTGCTCGGTGTTCCGCTTCTCGTGGTCGAGCAAGACATAGCTCATGACGGGGTCGGTAAACTCCGCCTCCTGCCGAAAGTAGGCGTCGTCCTTATTCTCGATGAAGGCCTGGGTGTTGAAGTTGTAGAGGTCGTTTTTGCGCATCTTGTCGACAAGCTCCTGGTCGAAGAACATCTGACCGGCGTGAGTCGCGACGTTGTTCTGAATGGTACCGTTCTCCAGAGGCTCGGTTCCCTCCACGTGGGTCATGATGTGGACGTGCGGAGTACGACCGGAATAGTAGCCTGGGAAGTTGGTGCCGAACCAGACGGCGCCTTCCGCGTTCGTTTTCTGGAGCCCGCGGTGGAAGGTCGTGAAGGCGTTGTTGGGGTCGTCTTCACCTGCGCCGTTGGAGCCAGCGACTACGCCGGAGTAGATACCGGTGGCGTTCGCGTCTGCGTGCTGTTAGACAGTGCTCATGGAGCTTGGTGGATAATTCACTTACGCCAAACCTCAACCCAAACGTCAGGAACAGGCTCGCAGGTCGCGGTGTCGATGATCTGGAGATCGAGGTACATGGGGATGCCGGGCTCATCGTCCCAGAGAGCCCAGCGAACATACTCTCCCTCGACGTCTGTGATGACATAATCAGTATGAGCCAATCTGGGTAGATGGAGAGAACCAACTTACAGAAGGGGCCTTCGGTGGTTTCTACGCTGAGAACGCAGCCATCGTCCCGAGTAGCAAAGATCTCAGCATCAGTCGAATCCAGGCTAATGCTTCCGTCGGTGATCTCGTGGATGGTGTCAAGGACGTCGTCGACGTTGCGATGATGGAGCTGAGAGTACTGGTGGTACTTGGCGATGCGACGGCCAGTGGCCTGACTGAGAATGCCGCGCTGCTGAAGATGGGTGGTGCAATGGGCGAGGTTCATAGCGTTGGCGAGGGAGTACTCCTGGCGAAGAGCAACCTCACCGACGAGACCAAGAGCACCATGAGCCCAGGTACCGGTGACCATCGCACACATGATCACCTAGATCATGATGGCTTTGGTGGAGTACTTGACCCATTGAAGGACTTGGGGATGTGCCATGGCGAAGCGAGTGGTGAATAAAATTGTCATGAAGTGAGTGAAGCAAGCTGAAAAGCAAGGCGTGACCAAAAGGATAGTCAAAAGAATGAAAACAGGAACAGAGTGAGGTGACTATTAGCTCACAAAGTAGGGCTGCAAATGTGAGAAATCAACTTTTTGTTGTTTTGTTGTGGTTCCTGCCTCATGTGTGTAGATAAAGTAGGAAGTTGCAATTGTGAATTGTGAGATGAATTTATAGGAAAGATTCGAAAGTTCGCATGGTGGTCCAAGCGTTTGAGACTGATTTCTCTCAGAGAAGCGTGGAGCAGGTAAGTAATTAATATTGTGGGGGCAGGCCGCGAAATATTCGTCTTCTCTCGACCACAACTACAACAGATGCTGGTATTTTCATAGTACAGCTGCTCTGGGAGAATATCTCAAAGGACAGACAAGCTTTTGTGAAGTTTAACTGCAAGCAAAACGCCAGACGGCTTTTGATAAATGCAATGAAGTATATAAAGATGATTTAGTGGGGGTTGAATTTGGTACCCCATAATTCAAATCTTGACCTCAAAGGAAGGCTTCTCCGTGATCTGGGAAAACCATTCCCAAGTTTTTTGGGCAATGTTTTCGGGATTCAACACCTCGTGGTCGTGGGAAACCTGGCCTCCCACGTTGATCAAGCCAATGTGAACACCCTCGGACTCATAAGACATGCGCATTGTCTGAGTGAGATTGCGCTGGGCGGCTTTGACCAAGGAAAGGGCAAAGAAGGCTGGATGAGGCTCATATGGCAGCAGAGAGCTCGTGACAAGGATGGCTGGTGTTGAGTCGGGACTTGACTTAGCCAAGGATGTGAGATGAGGAATGTAACGTTGAGCGGTAGCGTACAAAGCTGATACGTTGATCTAGGGCATCCGAGTCAGCTTTAACTCTTCTTTACATGAGGAATCTCTCCAGGGAAATCACGGAGACAGATTTTATACCTTGAAATCGTACTCGATCTCCTTAACATCGTGAGCCAGCATTTGAGATGGGGCTACTCGTGCGGCGTTGTAGAAAACGCAAGTCGGCTTGCCGAGATATGCATCTGCCTTATCGAGAGCCTTGCTGAACGCCTCTGTATCGGTGATATCTACTGCGTAAGTCTTGACCGTTGCGCCTGGAGCAGCCTCCTCTACGGCCGTCTTCTCGAGCTGCAGCTGCTCTTCTCTTCTCGCAATGAGGGCAATGCTGGTGTACCGTTTCGACGCGAAGAGAGTGGTGACAGACCGCCCGATAAGGGGACCCGCTCCTATCACCATGAGGGTCTTGTCTGGTGTGGTTGATGTCATATTGTGAGAAGTTTGTTTGGGTTGATGGTGGTGCTCAACCCCTTAACGGAAATTTGATGGATGGCTCGGTGGTTTTTAAAACAAATATTCGCTCTGACGGAGCTTACCACTGCATTATGGGGAGCCTGATCCGGCGCTTGTGGGATTCATTGATTCCAGCCGATCAGCGCCAACGCCTTCCGAGTCCGGTGCTGACAGCATGCTGAAGGAGTTGAAGAATGAACGAAGACCCTCTCATGGGGAGGCTCACGTAATGTTTGTCTTTACAGAGAGCTTGGCTTGCATTTTATCGGGCAGAGCACTGCTGCCTGACCGAAAGTATTGGCCGAAGCGTAACAAAATTGGAAGAAAAGCATCAAGACACAATTTCCAAGTGTAGAACGGTCTTTACTTTTTATTGGGACGGCGATGTGGAAGAAAAGCTCCCATTTTCTAAAGAAAAAGCATGAGGTACTAATCGGCATCAGTCATTCCATCCCTGGCTCCTTCCACCACTTAGTTCTATAACACACAAGCCTGGCCGATAATTCTTTCTCAAATCGTTCCCGCCACCCAGCTGGCATCACCCCGTAAAACCTCACCACTTGAAGATTCTTCAAATCCGACAAGATGCCGAAGAACTCGTCATACTTTTTCTCCGTCAGCTTTGCCTCCCAACTCTTAGTGTTGCTACTATTGGGCCTTGGTTCCCAGTCGATGATGAGCTCAGACAAATTGCTTGCTCGTCGAGCAACTTCACCGAACATGCCCAGCCACCGGTTCCAATTGGGATACTCGACGGCTATGAGGACATAGAGCCTGCGCAAGCGCTCAAAACGAAGTGTCCCGTGGACAGCGAACCCAATGCGTCGGTCGCCCCATCCGGCGGTGTGGACTCTCATGAGGGCATCGGAGTGAACCCGTTCGTGGAGCTCTCGATAGCCGCGTTTGCAAGTGAGCATGAGTGGCGGGATTGGTTTCGAGTAACCTCCTTTCTCGATGTAAAGGTGCAGCGGCCGAAGCGTGTCGCCGAAGTCATTGTGATCGAAAGAGAGGTAGTACTCGTAGATGCGTTCTCTTATTTCCCAGGGAAGTTCAAATAACCGAGCACCATCGCTCATGTTGTCTACGGTCGTCCCACCGCCACTGAGGGATGTCAGCTCGGCCCCACACGCTTCGGAGAAGAGGAGGGATGATGTGTGAGGACCTACGTGTTGGTCATTGCGGCAACGACGTCAGTTGAAATTGGATGAATCCTATTTGACCGAGTGTCCAGCCTCAGTCGAGAGAGTTTCAGGTCTTTTTGTTTGATGCGTGAAGATGGCAGCCTATTATGCGATATTGCTGCCTATGCCGATGGTTCCGCCTCAAGTCTTCGGATAGGGTGGTTGACCCGCTTCCGGGTGCTTACGCTACACTATATCCCCAAACTCCGTGTTCGGCTCCGGTTGTAGAGTGGGGTCAAGCCGAACGGTCCGAAGGCGACCCCGGAGCGCAGATTATCAGGCAAGCCAAGATCCCCTGCGGCCGTTCACTAGGTCTAATGGTCGGTTAAGACGTTTTTTCTTTTCAAAAGCTTTGCACTTGGTCATCTATGATACCTGGCTTGCCGGTCATGAACCTCTTATCTTTGTGTGCGGTATGAAGCCCAGGCGGGAAGCCCAGGCGGCGCCGGAATCTGGGACTCTAATGGAAATAACAAGAGTGCAAAGCCAAAAACTCGGAGAAAAATGCTAGGTGAATATGTCGTGGTATCATACACTATGCCGCTTTCTTTGGCACTTCAATAGCAACTGGCTCTGGCGACCCGAGCTTCATCTCTTCGATCGTCTTCACCCACTCTTCCATCGAATCCACGTTGGTGAGCCACCACTCACAGCCCGGCGGCGCATCCAACGTGAGTGCATCGAATTCCGTTGCTGCCTCTTTCGGGCAAGGATGTCCTCGAGCTACACGCTCCGCCAGCCGGGCCGGAGCCGGCGGGGCCCAGATGGCCAGCAGTGGCTCAATATTCCCATCAATCGAACGGTAGCACGTCACTGGTACCGAGTCGCGTTTGCCCAGGAGATGGTAGATGGCGTCTGGCGGAAGAAGGGGGTAGTCGCAGTTGACCACAACCCAGTTGGCCCACGGGTCGTATCGGTACGCGGCGAGCAGACCAGCAGCCGGTCCCGCGGAGTAACGAGACTTGGGTAGAGGTTTGTCGCGGATGATTTTCACTTTTGGCTCCTTGCTCATTTCCCCATTCTCAGGTGTCGGAGCGGACTCAGCCGAGAGTAAGCTTTCGAGGTAATCGTCCGTCTCAGAGTCTGGCGCCAATGAGATGTAAATGGTCTGCGGCTCTGGGAAAACGGCACGGAGAAGTCGCAACTGTCGTTGGTACAAGGGTGTTCCATCAGGCATGCGGAGAAGGTGCTTAGGGGTGCCCATCCGTGTCGACGTGCCCCCGGCCAGTAACAGTGGCCTCATGGGTGGTAGTCCCATCGCTGGCCACCACCAAGTAAGACAGAAACGCCTGATGTGCGATTCAGCGGTTCAAATCGTGTATGTACGGTATCTCGAGACGAATTCTATTTACCAGGGTTCATTTGATGGCACTATTATTTTACAGTATGAATGGTGACTTTTGAAAAAAGTTTGCTCATCACTCCACGCCTTTGACCTGTCGACTCTTAGACGTCATTATTACGCTATGACAGCAGGCTTGGGCCTGACAAAGCCACTGACAATGTCCGTAGTTGCAGGCACAACCTACGCAGTAAAGGGACCCGAGTTGCCGGGGGGTTAACAAAGACCATCCGAAACCCTCTCTACTGACAGCAAAACAGACCAACATGCGGTTCGACCGTTTCCCTTTTGGGCTGACGACTGTTCTTTGTATCTCCTCGGGGATGCGAACCGTTGCATTTACCTGGTCCGGCCCTCTCCCCCCTTGTTCTCATGCCTTTCTGTCTCTTCGAGAGCAGGAACTGGAACGATGCTCAGAAGCCAATCACGGAACCCAAGACACCACAATCGTTGCTGACAACCCGTCTCAGTGTCCAGGCTTCAGTTACCTTATACATCTTTCTGTCAAATCAATGACAGGATGCCCAAGGCTTCCAACCCCCCGGATTCGCTGTCGCCAACGGATTTCGACCACCGAGAACGATCAGCCGTCCGTAAAATCGTACATAGCTTCTCATCCCAGTGGTTTCTGCTCCCGCAAGGCACCGCTATCCTCGCCGCTGTCTTGAAGCAACTCGATTACCGCTTCAATGGCCTCACAATCATTTCCTACCTCTTATGGGTAACTGCCATGGTCCTACTTCTGTCTATGGTTTGCCTCTATATCCTCCGGTTCATTCTTTATCCGCAGCACGCTGTTCATGCCCTCAAGCATGATGAAGCCGAGTTGGCGGGTCTTTCAAGCGTTTCAGTCGCATTTACGTCAATCATTCAAATGGCTTCAATGTCCCTGGTTTCGGCCTGGGGCGGACCATGGAGCAAGATTGTCTACGTCTTGTGGTGGATAGCACTCGCAGTGGCTGTTTTAATCAGCTTCGTCCTGCCGTTCGTCTTCATCAAAATCTACCCTACAGGTGTCCCCCACGTCTCTCCTGCCACGCAGCTCCCAGTGATCGCCGCCCTAACGGCGGCAGCGGGGGGCGGGACGATCTGCAACTCGGCCATGCTCACTAGCCAGCAGCAGATCCCTGTCATCATCGTGTCGTACCTGCTTATCGGCATGGCACTGCCCCTGGCTTTCGCTCTAGACGTGCTGTTCTGGGCACGTTTATTGGGCAATTACCAACCACCGAAGAAGAAGGCGTTCCAGGACATGATCCTCTGCGGGCCCTGGGGGCAGTCCAGTTTTGCCCTGCAGATTCTCGGGCGATCGGTCATCCAAGGTAGCTTTGCTTCGTATGCCAGCGGCATCTTTCTAACAGCGGATGCTGCCGCGCCTGTCGGTTATGCCAGCATTTTTGCGGGTTTGGCTGTCTGGGGACTGGGTACTTTTTGGTGGTTCTTTGCCATCATGGGCATCGCGCATGCTTTCTTTGAGGGCCCACGTCCGGAGCCGATACCTTATACATTGGCCGGTTGGGCTCTGGTATTCCCATGGGTAAGTTGCGCCCCTGGCTGTTGTGTGGAATATTGCTAATTGTCCGTTACCTCAAGGGTGTCTACACAAACGCTGCTATCCAGCTGGGTAAGCTCCTCGACTCAAGGGCCTTTAGGGTTTGGTCGACCTGCTTGACACTCATGCTAATCATAATTTGGTTGTTTAATGTCTTCATGACCGTGAGAATGCTTCTCAAGAAGCGTCCAGTTTCAAGGACGGTGCAGTAACGTATGAGGCTCAGCTCACAGTGTGTGTAATAGGCGTTTGGGCGCAGTGTAGGATCAGGAAAGTCGCTTTCACAAGCATATAGTTTATGTTTGTATCCTTCTTGTGAATATTTAACATAACTGTTAAAGAACTTAGTTGATAAGTCAATCAATGCTTATCTACTAAGGGAAGGCGCTCAATTAGTGGCAAAGGTGACATATATCATAAGCATATAGTGCAGAGTGAGGAAGTCAGCATAGATAGGTATAACTAAGGTTAAATATTCTTCTCTAGCCCCCTAGAATCTAAGAGTAGGGACTAGAGCTTATTTAGAGAGCCTCTAGTAGATATTTAGTATCTCTCTGCTATTAGAGTTATCTTTTAGACTATTCTAACTAGCTTACTAAGCCTCCTTATAGAGCTTTAATTTCTTATTCTAACTATAATCTTATTCTAGCTTATAATATAATTCCCCCTCTCTAATAGGTTTATTTTTAAATCTATTAAGCTAGTATTACCTAGTAGTTATCTATAAGTTATCTAGTAGTAAACCTTAGTTTTAGTTCTCTATAATATTTATAAATCTAGAATTTAATATCTCTTATTCTAACTATATTAGCTCTTTTTTAAATAGTTAAGTAGCTTAAAGGAGTAGTAGGATAGAATAAGTGGGACTTAGTGGTATAGTTTCTAAGAGAGCCCTCTTAGTATACAGGTCTGTTATAGAAGGACTATAGTAAAGGAGAGAGGAGAAGCATAGAAGAGAGGAGAACTTATTATTATTAATACCTTAATACTTAATTTTTAAGTTTTTTAGGATTTTCTTAGCAAATTTATACTTATTTTTAGTGATCTCTTTTAATTAGACCTGTAAATTACTTTATATATCTTTTAAGCCTATTTTTATTATTTTAGCCTATTTATAGGTGGAGTTATATTATTTGCTGTCCTTTCTGGCCCTTATAGTTCCAGCCTATCTTAATAGTGCCTAGAAGTGGATTCTTTTACTCTTTTTAATAGCCTTTAAAGGCTTCTCAGAGAGTGGGGTGCCTTTATTATATCTATATATTCCTGCTATTAATATATATATATATATAACTAATCTATATTAAATATAATAATATACCTGAAAAATCTATAAATAATAAAGAATAATAATATAATTAATAGCTAAAGTAGGAAAGATAGAGGAAGATATTTATAGGCCTATCTTAGTTTATAAGGATAGTAATAGCTATATATTTTCTTAGGATTAAGGTGGGAATAATAAAGACCCTGATATGCTCCCTTTTATATGCTATTAGTAGGTTTTAGTAAATATACTTTCTTTTTCCCTCTCTTATATACTTTTAATATTATTATTATTTAACTAGTGAGTTATAGCTAGAGTAGCTAAGATAGCTATATTTAAGACTAATATAGTGATTAGTAGTCTTAGGTTATGTAATCGTTGATAACGTAATCGATAGCTCAAAAGGGAAATAATAAGTATAAATAAGTTAATATTAAAGTGTCTACCTTCTAAGTAAAAGGGAGTATTCTAGAGAGGGAGAGGCGAGTTATTTATACTTAAAGCTTGGATTCTAGAGCCTTCTATAGCTGTGTAAGCTGCTTGCTAAGCTGCCCCACTTATTTTCTTATTTAGGTTATTTATTAAGTAATTCAGTAACCTAAAACCCTTTTAGGTTTAACCTTAACTTAGATAGTGAAAGCTAGCAGTTTCTACAGCTTTCTAGAGGCTTCTTCTAACAGTATACACAGTACTAATAGTACTGTAATACACTGTATTACGTAATCAACCTCTATTATATAGCCTCTATATTATTATGTATTTTTATTATAGGGTTTTATAGTATATCTCTTATAAGTAGTTTTACTAAGCTAATAAGTATAGTGAGATTAACTAGATTAGTGAATAAATACTAATAAACTTCTTATTAGTATGGCTTTAAGTGCTAAGAGCAAAGAATACTAATATTTAAGATATTCTAATATAGTGAAGCTGTGAAATCTTCTAAGATAGAAGTGTTATTAGGGAGACCCTTCTATATTAAGTAATAAGATTTAAGGTAGATCTATAAAAGCCTAGAGTAGTAAGATTAAGGTTAAGAGACCTTTCTATATTTATTTAGTTTATATTATTTTTTCTTTTTTATTATTTAAAGAAGTTATAATTACCTATTTTATCTTTCTATTTAGAAGATATTATAATAATAAATTCACTTTTCTGCTTAGAAAGCTTTATTACTTTAACTATATAATAATAAATCTAATATTTATAACTCTATAAGTATTATATCTTTTTCTTATTTAAATAACTTAGATACTAAATTTTCTTCTAATAAGGGAAAGCAGTTTAAGGAAAGGTTTATAGAAACTTTATTTAGTAAGATATAGCTATAAGCTATAAGATAGCTAGCTTCTAAAGATAGTATAAATAGGTCTATAAATCTCTTTCTAGGAATAGGGGTATTATCTCCTAGTTCTTATTATTTATCTAAGGGGATATATATTAATTAAGATATTGCAGTTCTAGCTAACCTTCTAATAAGATATTCTACTATAGCTATAATAACTTCTTATTCTACTAGTATATCTAAGTTTATTAGAACTAATATTTTAGACTTTATTATAGATTATAAGAGTCTTTCTAAGCTTTGCTATAAGACTAATAAGGATATAAAGAATAAGGTCTATATATATAGTTCTAGTAACTATTAAGATATAGTATAATCCTATATTAATAAGGCTAAAACCTAGAAGGAAGTTAAAGAGAAACTTCTTTACTAATTTAGATTTATAGACTTAAAGTATTAATAGGACTCTAATAAGAACTTTTAAAACCTAGTTATAGGCTTTTATATTAAGGATAATAACCCTTTATAGGTTATAATATTAATTACTACTATTTGCTAGCTTTAATAGAGGGCTATTCTATATAGAGATCTGGAACTTATAGATACTAAACTTATTTATATTACTTACTGCTATTTTTTAGAGAGGGTAATAAGAGCTATAGCTTAAAGTCTTAACTGCTAACCTATTAAAGTTATTTTAAAGTAATAGGTTATAGTTAAAGATATTCTAATTAAATAGTTTACTGCTTAGCAGGAACTTTAATAACTATTAAGCCTTATTAAGTCTAAACTAATAACTATACTTTAAGTTTCTATAAAGATAATTCTAATAAGATAGAGAGCTAAGACTAAGAAACCTTTTATAGTATAAACTATAAGTTTAATTATTAACTCTCTTATAGAGAACTTTAAGACTCTTAATATTAATAGAGCTAACTATAAGATAGATATTTTAAGCCTTATTAAGAGAGTTACTAGCTAAGGAGATAATACTTTTAACTTAAATACTATAGAAGCTACTAAACCTTATAAATAATAATTTTAGGATAATATATAGACTTAATATTAGTAATAGCAGTACTATTACCTATAAGCTAGTTATAGTAACTATTAAAGTAGCTACTAATAATATTAAGAGTTTAAAAGAGATAGAGAAAGAGGAGGCTATAGAGGCTTTTAGTAAGAGAGACTATAATAATATATATCTTTTTAGGCTTTTAGATACTACTAGTTTTATAGAGTAATAGCTTATATTATTATTAGCTATATTAAATACTTTAAAGCTAGCTAGAGGGGAGTTTGCTACTATATAGTACTTTTTTACTTTATTAGTACTTTTAATTCTAATATCTAAGTTAAAGTAGGTATTATTAATAAAGACTATATAGCTAGGAGAATAGATAGCTAGATAATTTTAAGGTATATTTTTATTAATAAAGATAGCTTTATAAACTATATAGTAGCTGCTAGTAGAATAGTAGAGAAGTAATAGCTAAAACTAATAGAAGAGATTATATAAGTTATTAGTTATAATAAACTATACTCTAAGTAATCTATTAGCTTTGCAGATTAAGAAAAGGATATAATATAGTTATATAACTTTATTAATATAATATTCTTTAGCTTTAAGCTTAGAAACTAATATATTAATCTAGTTAAAGATATTACTGCTATAGAATGGGTAAAGGTGAGAAGCTATTACTTAGAACCTTATAATACTTATATTTAATAGGCTTTCTAAATAGTAAACCTACTTATAGTCTAAGATCTTCTAATTTAAATTGCCTAGTAAGTTACTAAACTTTTTGATAATAAAGAAGATACTAATAATATTATATTAAGGGATGCTTTAGAAGAGCTAGTTAAATAATAGAGATAAGAAGAGTAAGATAAGCTTTAGATTTAATATAGTAATTTATAGACTAGCTATATACTTATACTAGAGCTATATAGTAAAAGAGTAAATAGGAAGGTGGCTATTTCTAAAGCTTTTCTTTATTAAAACTAGCTAAACTAGAATAGAATAGTTTATAATACTACTAAAGTGATAATTAATAAGTATAAGGATAGATATAATTTAAAGATATAGGAGGTTTTTATTTCTGCTAATATTATACTTCTAGATTAATTTAATAAGATAGAAGCTAGTAATAAGAAACTATAAGAGCAGATAGACTAATAGAATAATAATAAAAACTGTTTTAAAGGCCTAGTAACTTTAGCTGCTATTTCTATAATTTTATCTAAGAATTTACAGACTAAGTAAGTATAGTTTAATTACTATATAATTAATTCTATTTTTAAAATAGATACTATAATTAAGGAATAGGATTCTATACTTCTTTTACTACTAAGATATATTACTATTCTAGACTTTATTATAATCTATTAGTAAATTATAATTACTCTTTATAGCTTTATAAATATACTAATTAAGGAAATTATTAATAGTAGCTTAGTAATTAATCTTATTAGTAAAGGATATATTAAGTATCTAGGCTTATAGAGTAATATAGTTAGAATTAATATAGAAATCTATAGAATTACTAATAAGAAGTAGAGGACCTAATTTATAGATATAATTATAGATAATATTTATATTAAAGGTAATATAATTTAAGATATTAGCTTTTTTATTTTCTTAGAAAATACCTATAATAAGAACTTAGTGCTAGAAGCTCCTTTTATCTTAAAGACTAGAATAATCTTAGATTATATATAGAACTAGATTATTAGAGTTTTTTAGTCTGGAAATATTAAAATTAATATCTTATTATTATTCTATATAGGAGACTTAACTGCTTACTTCCTGGAAATTATTGCTAAGATAAACTGCTTTATCTCTTTATAATATTAATATACTCTTATATCTCTTATAGAGGAGGGGAAATAGAGGCTACTACTAATAGACCTAATATAGTAATAAACTTAGAATTTATAGGAGATAATTAGTAAGTTAATAAAGTTAAAGATAAGAAAGAGTTAGATATAATATTAAATAGTATAAAGATATATTAGAATATTAAAGTGATTTAATAAGTATTTAAGGGCTTATATAACCTGCTAGAAGAAGTTAAGTAATAGATAGAGCTAGATAAGAAAGTTATTACTATTTTTAAAGAATTTGGATTAATTTTTAATAAAATTCTAGGAACTATAATCTGAGAAGAAGTTACTTCTAAGCTTAATAATATCTATAAAATAATTATAAGTACTAGATATATTAAAGGATATAATAGTTATAGTATTAACTATTAGTATTATATTTATAGATCTAAGAAAAAAGTAGTAAAAAAGAGAGTATCTAGGAGGAAGTGTAAATTAGTATATTAGAAAGAAATTAAAGTTATTATAGCTATAGATACTATTTTTTCTTATTATTACTATATATCTAAATAGATAATATCTATATTACTAATAAAAGATATTAATATACTATATAAGATAAAAGATAAGAAGATTTAATCTATTAATAATACTATATTAGATAGTTTAACTCTAGATAGTAACCTAGAGTAAAAGCTAAAGATATAGGTGAGAATAGAAAAGGATATAAAGCTAGATCTTAATACTCTATTTACTAGTCTAATTATGCTAAAGTTTTTAAGTATTAAACTAGAAATAAGACTTATAAAGACCTAGCTAGAGGCTGTTTTAGAGACTATTAATTATTTATAGCTTAAAGAAAAGAAGCTTTTTATAGCTATTTTAATAGTAAGGGAGGAAGCTTTAGCCTGGAAATTTACCTATTATAGCTTTATTTACCCTTTTATTACTCTCTTATAGATAATATAGATAATTTTGCATAAAGCATAGTAAGTGAAAGGAATCCTAATATTAAGAGGGTTAGAATAAGATATTATTATAATTTTAAAGGATAGACTAGAAAAGGGAATTCTAGAGTAGAGTTATATAGTATATTATAATCTATTTTTCCTTATATATAAGAAAGATAGTAAGATAAGACTTATTAACTCTATAATAAAGATAAATATAGTTATAATTTAAGATATAGTGCTGCTTTCCTTTATAGATAACTTTTTAGAGGATTTTGCTATATACTAATTATTATCCCTTTTAGACTTCTTTTTAGGATATAATTAAGTTCTCTTAGACTCTATAAGCAGGGACTTAACTATATTTACCTTACCTATTAGACTACTATATATATATACTTTGCTTTAAGGAGTAATAAATTTAGTTATATAATTTATAAGGGTTATAATTAGAATTCTATATAACCTTATATCTAGTTATTATAAGGCCTTTTTTAATAATATTGCTATTAAAGGACTAACTTTATGCTATAATAAAGAAGAGATTAAGTCTTATCTAGGAATTTGCAGATTTATTTTAGAATATTTATAGAATATTAATAAGATTCTAGTTAATTTAGAGCTAGTAGAGTATATAATAGTAGTAGTTAAGTTTTAATAGGCCTAGAAAGTAATAATAATTATTAGCTATATTTATAGTACTAATAGATATTATCTAGAAGAAGTAAAAATAGTTAAGATCTATAAATAGGTTACTTATACTAACTTAATAGAGTTAAGAGCTTTTTTAGGAATTATAATATTTTATAGATTCTAGGTAAAGAACTATTTAACTATTATAAAACTGCTTACTAATTTATTTAAAAAGGATATCTCTTTTTATTAAAAAGAGAAGTATAAGATAGTAATAGATACCTTAAAGTTAATACTTATTAAAGCTCTGATTCTTATTACTTTAAATTATAGCTCTAGAGGAGAAGATATATACTTTATAGTTAATACTAGTAATATAGGATAGAGTGGAGTTCTAGACTAAATTATTAATAACTAATATATAGTTTCTTGCTTTAAGAGTGGTACTTAGTTAGAACTAGAACTATTCTATAATACTAGGAAAAAGGAACTATATAGCGTCTTAAAGGCCTTAAAAAGGGTGTGTAATTACCTCTATAGAAGACACTTTATTCTAGAAATAGATACCTAGATCTTAGTTATATAACTAAATAGTGTGGCTATAAACCTCCTAGAAGCTTTTATTATTTAATAGATTATATAGATTTAGATATTTAACTTTAAGGTATAATATATTTATAGTATATAGAATATAGTAGTAGATAGCCTCTTATAGAAACCCTAAAGCCTTTTAGATATAATTAATAAAGAAGTAGAAGGAGAAATTAATTTTTAGATTAATTTACAGATCTTCTTTACTAATATTAAGGCTAGTTTCTTCTTTAATTAAGTATAATAATATAGTAGTATATAATAAATAGAGGAGGTTTTTATAGGAGATATATAGGAAATTATTAGCAGTATAATAACTATTCTAGATATTCTTCTTAATGATTTATAGGCCTATTTAGTATATTCTTAATAGATTACCTACTATTTAATAATATAAAGGTGCTTTCTAGGAATTTAACCTATTAGGTACTATAATTTTAAAGTTAGAGCTCTAGACTACTATATTTAAAACTGCCTGCTTTTTACTAAACTAATAAATTAGAAGCTAATACTAAGATAAATTATAGATAACTCTAAATAGAGGAAAAAGCTAATTACTAAAGCTTATAAGGAAAGTGGTTATAGAGGTAAGTAAGCTATAATAAGGAGATTATCTAACTATTATATATAGGGTAATATATATTTAGAAGTTAAAGAGTTTTTAAGGAGTTATCCTGATTACTAGAAGAGAAGGGCTTAATATATAGATAATATAAGAACCTATAGTTTATTAAAGAGATTACTCTTTATAAGAATTTTATTAGATATATAAAGAGTGGGTAAGTAGTACTTTATAGAGGCTTAAAACCTGCTTACTAGATAGCTTAAAGTATTCTAGCTTAGATAAGTAACTATAGCTAAGATTATAAAGTTTATTTAGAAGGAGGTTATCTATTAATATAGGCTATATAGTGAAATTATTATTAATAGAGGTTTAGAAAATAAGAGTATTATTATTAAGTTTAATAAAAGGTATAGTATAAGAAGGAAAGTAATATTAGCCTATAACCTGAGAGCTAATAGAGTAATTAAGACTAGTTATTAGCCTATTACTTATTCTTTATTAATATAAACTAGAAGAAAGAAGGATATTAACCCTTAACTATATTTACCTACTACTCTATTTATAGACTAATTAAGCGTTTATATATTAACTAGCTTTAGCTTTTTCTACCTTTTATATAGATTTAAACCTATTATATTTATTAAGACCCTGATACTAACCTAGAGGGTTCTTAATTAGAATTTAGTAACTATATAGAAGGAGGAGGTTTAGATATATCTATAAGCCTTTTTATAACTTAATAAAGATAGAAAATAAGCTAAAAAGATAATTAAGAGTTAATATAAGAAAACTATAAAGTATAATAATAATTAATATAAGTGGATAATAAGAAAAGAGAGGCTAGAAGTAGATAATTTAGTTCTAGTATTTAATATTAAGAGATCTATTAATAAATCTTCTATTAAAAAGCTTAACTACTAATAGTAAGGCTTCTTTTATATCTTATTATATACTTCTAATACCCTATTATATTAACTAGTAATATTAGTAAGAGAAGAGATTATAGGTAGGATATTTAGTGGAAATTAACTTTAGAAATTTGTTTAAGTACTTAAAGGATATTAGAAACTAAGTAATATAGATATTTATAAATCTAATTTAGAGAGAAACCTAGTAAAAGTCTTTTTAGTACTAGGAAATAAAGAGTATAATAACTATATACTAGAAAAAGAAGATAAAGAACTAATAGTACTAGGAGAGATAATTAGAAATAAAGAGGAGGATATATTATAATTTATAGTAAGATTAAGATAGTATTTAAAGGATTTAGAGATAGCAATTAAAGTATTAAAGGCTAAATAGTAACTAGTAGTAGAAATCTTATAGATATTAAAGGAGAAAGAAAGGGAGTATATTAAGATAGAGAATTTAAAGGATTTATAATCTTTTTTTTATTCTTAAATACTTAGTTTAATAATTTATAGATCTATTTATACTTATTAGTAGGGTTTGCTTTTCTTTATCTCTTATATTTTAAAAGTTTAAGATTCTAGAAATAATATTTCTAAACTTTAGAAATAAGAATAAGAGATACTTATTAAAATATACTACTCTACTAATAACTATCTTTTAATATAATAGTAATCTATCTACTAATAACTTTAATATTTATACTAAGTATAAGATATTAGAGATTTATAGCTTCTTAATAATAATATTAAAAACCCCCTCTATAAATATAGCTATTACTAAACTAAATAAATAAGAGGACTAATAGTTTAAGGATAGATAGAAGAGAAGAAAAGAGAAAAGAGTATTAAAGTATAGTTACTAATCTATAAAAAGAATACTAATATCTAGATAATTAAGGGTATAGTAATAAAGCTATTAATACTAAAAGCAGCTATATAATACTATTACTAATAAGAAAAAGAAGGATATTTATAAAGGAGATCTTATTAATTTTATACTTAGATAGGATTTAAAGTTAGTTTTATAAACCTATTTAGAAGATATTTCCTTTATATTTTTATTATTACTTAATAATATTTCTATTATTTCTTTTCTTTTTCTCTATTTTATAAAGATATATTTAGTTACTCTATCTTTCTCTTCTTAACCTATAATATAAAGCTCTAAGTAGTTAGTAATCTCTATAAGGTTAAAGTTTAGAGGTGGTTCTAGTATAAAAGGGTACTAAGAGTAGGTAAACCTAGCTCCTAGATAATACTTTTAAGTCTATTAAGAATAAAGAGTATTTTAAAGGATTAAAAAGTTAAATTTAGATATAACTAATATAGTAGTATTAGCTAGAATTTAGAACTATAAAATTATTATAATACTATTAAATTCTCTACTCTTTCTTGCTTTATTATTATACTTAATTCTATATCTATAGCACTTATAAATATTTAGGTTATTATAAAAGTAATTCTCTTAGATTTTATAGAAGAACTAGTTAGTATAAGGAGTATCTAGTATAGAAATATATTTAAAGTATAGTTTATAGATAAAAATACTAATTATAAAGTTCTTTATAGTATAAGTATACTTCTTATAATAAATATAGGGTATTATATTATAACTATCTTAGAATTAGATAAATAAGCTATAAATAGCTGCTATATACTAAAAGACCTTTATCTACTATAAGCTAGAAAGAAAGATAGTAGAGATATAAATAAAAACTTAATAGTAAAAGTTACTAGTTCTCTTAGTTACTTTAAATATTTAATTAAAGTTTTACTTACTAAGATAAACTTTCTAGAAGGCTAGTCTTATTATATTAGTAGTCTTATTAGAAAATATTTATAGAATAAAGACTATTTCTAAATATTTATTACTAAAAACATTAAGATAGAGCTAAGTAAGGCTTATAATAGCCTAAAAAGATAATAGATATTAGTTAAGTAATAAAGAGTATAAGAAAAAGAGAATTATTTAAAGCTAGTTATTAGAGTACTAGATAAAAAGAGGTATATTATTCTATTTTATCTAAGATATAAAGATATTAAAACTAAGTACCTAGAAAGTAGCTTTTAGAGAAAAATAATAAAAATAAGGCTAATTAGTATTCTTAATATTTAATATAAGGAAGTTATAGTTAGCTATAATAAGAGAAGGTAATTTATAGATATAAGAAAAAGGATTTAGAGAAGTTAAGTTAAGATTAAGAGATAGAGAGGAAGCTAACTATTAGAAAAAGAGAAGTTAATATTAGAAAATAGAGGAGAATATTTACCTAGTTTTATAACTAAATCTCTTACTTTAATAGTTACTAATAGCTGCTATTTTCTTTATTCTTTTTCTATAAATAACTACTCTAATTTACTATTAGATATATTATTAGATTTTTTATTTTAAGTTTATTTTACCTTTATTAGAGCTAAAAAAGCTAAGAGAGAAAGAAGTTAATTATTTCTTTTATAGAATATTAATAAATTACTAGTACTTTAAAGTGATTAGTAGGTATAAGAGGGTATTATTAACCCTTTTAGTTTCTAAGATCTTCTCTTTTTTATTTATATTTATATATACTATCTAACCTATTTTCTTAGATAGGAGATATTTAATATTAACTGCTATACTATAATATTTTTAGATTTTATAACTACTTTTATTTAATCTATTTTTTTAGTCTATAAATTACTTACTCTTTTGTCTTACTGATTTTTTTTCTAAAAATATTATAATAGGAAAGATTATTTTTAATAATAGTAATACTCTGGATAACTATATTTAGAAGCTAAGATTCTTAAAGCTTCTTACTTCTAATATTAGATAACTAATAGATTCTATATCTAATAAACTAAGTAAGAGCTAATTTTAGGTATAGAACTAGATTATTAGAGATATATTAAGCTTTAGATCTATAAGGAAACTAAGGTATTAGCTACTAATAATTAAATATAAGACTCTATTTCTATAATACTAAGATATAACTAGCTAGATATACTTCTCTAATTTACTAATAAAATATATACTTATTAAATACTAGAATAAAACTCTAGATATAGTATAGGAGTTATTTTTTCCTTTTAAACTATAGTATATTATTACTAGCCTATATAATACTATTAGGATATTAGAGACTAAAACTCTAATATGCTTTATAGATATTATAGTAATTATATATTATCTTATAAGACCTATTAAAGCTAGATAACCCCTTTAATACTATATAATTAGAGATATAGAAAATAACTTTAATAATAGAAGCTTAAGAGATAGTATAATAGTCTAGTTTAAGAAGAAAGCTCTAGATATACTGTTTATCTATCTATAAGTGCCTAAATTAAATAGAGTAGTCTTTTTAGGGCTGCTAATTAACTTATATAATAGATAAAACTAGTTTTATAATAATTAATAGTTAGAAAAGAGAGTAGAGGAAAGACTATAAACTTTAATATATATTATAACTAGAGTCTTATCTAGAACCCTAGCTATTATAATTAAAGTTTTATTAAGATAACTATATCTAATTAACCTTTACTATACTAAATATCTATTATAGGCTTTTAGTTTATATCTAGTTAACTAGTTTAGATCTTTTATATAATCTAGTAGCCTAGTACTATTAAAATAGCCTCTATAAGTAAGAAAAAGGATCTAGATTAACTAACTATTAGTGACTTTTATAAATAAGAAGCTATTTAAAAGGTATTAGGTCTCTTTAAAGCTAGATAGAACTATTTAAGACTAGATATTTAAAGATAGAAAGAGAATATTAGAGTAAATAGTACTAGAAGTAATAAAAGACTAAAAGGATAAGTATATTCTGTAATTTATAAACCTAAAGCCCTCTTTACTCAATAGGATAAGTCTTAACCTGCCTATATCTAAGGATATTTATTTATAGACCTAACCTACTAATATATCTAATATTAAGGTTTTAAGAAGTAATAAAGAATTATTAGAGTATCTAACTATTTAGAATATAGTAATAAGAGATAAGATTAAGAAGTATAAAAGGGTAAATAATTAGTAGTAACTAATTAATTTAGTAAAGTATTATAATTATTCTAGGTTTGTGAAACTATTAATATTACTATATCTTACTCCCTTTTTAGTAGAATAAGTTATCTTTAAATTCTATAATAACTTAGTGGTTTTTAATTATATAAGGCCTACTAACTCTATACTAAATAATAATTAACCTGTTTTAGTAGTCTCTTAGTATATATAAAATAACTAGTAGTTAGTAGATTACCTAATAACTAGATATAGGTGAGGATTAGTTATTAATAGTATAGAGAAGGTAGAATATCTTTTTAATTTCTATAATATATAAGAAATACTAATAAGATAAGAAAACTTAGATAACTTTAAAGTTATAAGCTTTCTTAGACTTATAATTAGAGGGTTTCTGCTTTTTATCTATATCCTACTTTAAGAGCTACTTTAAATATCTAGAATAGAGATTATAGTAGATATAGTTAGTATAATAAGGGAAAGTATAAATAACTTTTAAGATATTATAGCTACCTTCTTATTACTAAATTATAGTAATAGTTATTAGGTAATAATTATTATAGACTAAGTAAATAGTAATTACTTTTACTAAAACTTTATATAGAATTTAGAAAGTAACTAATAATTTATAGATACTATAAATAATCTTAATAGATAATACTATAAGATAGGAGCCCTAGTATATCTTAGAATAATCCTATTAACTAGTTATTATATAGTTAATTTAACTTAATAAAGAGATAGGTTTATATATAGACTTAGATATATTAAATAGGCCTGAGTATTTCTTTAAGAAGGTATCTTATTATTATAATTTAGCTATATAGCTAGGAGAGATAGAGAACTCTTTGCTAATATAGAAATCTCTTTAGTTAACTAATATATTTCTGCTATTATTATAGAATTCTATAATATACCTATTAATATTAGCTTTGCTCTATAAGACACCCTATATAGCTAATAAGACTTTAAGAAAAATCCTTTTTTCTCTATATAACTCTCTATATCTAAACCTAGCTAACTCTTACTCCTAGATAATAATATAGGGAACTTTAAAGATAATAATAAGCCTGGGATTTTCCCTTTAAGAGATTTGCTAGAGTTAGCTTTATCTAATATATTAAATAGTAAACTTAATTATCTAGAATGCTAACTTTAAATATAAGTCCTTTAAATACTAGGTTAAAGTATAAGTACTAAACCTTAATTATAAGTTATAATTATAGATATACTATCTTATTCTAAATATTCTAATACTTTAAATAAATATAACTATAATAGAGAAGATTATATCTAATAGAGAGTTAATTAATAGGAATAGATAGAGCAGAATACTTTTAAAGGGTTATATTATTATAATTTCTTATACCTATCTTAGTGGAGAGAATAGTTTTAGCTATATTAGAGTTTAGAATAGGATAAGGAATATAATAAGAAAGAGGAGGTTATAAAGCTATTATTAAGGTATAGTTTATAATAGAAAATAATAGTATCTAATAGACTTTTTTAATAGTAAAATTACCTATTAAGAAGAAACTATTAAATAGAAAGGTTTATAAATAGGATTTTATATATTTTTTATATAAGTAGACTTATTTATTTATTAAGACTCTCCTTTATAATATTATAAAGAGTTTTAAGGGGATAATTAGGATAGGATAAGTAGAACTTAGTAGTATAGTTTCTAAGAAAGCCCTCTTAGTATATAGGTCTGTTATAGAAGGACTATAATAAAGGAGAGAGGAGAAGTATAGAGGAGAGGAGAACTTATTATTATTAATACCTTAATACTTAATTTTTAAGTTTTTTAGGATTTTCTTAGCAAATTTATACTTATTTTTAGTGATCTCTTTTAATTAGATCTGTAAATTACTTTATATATCTTTTAAGCCTATTTTTATTATTCTAGCCTGTTTATAGGTGGAGTTATATTATTTGCTGTTCTTTCTGGCCCTTATAGTCCCAGCCTATCTTAGTAGTAAGTTAGTAGTAGAGCTTTTATTCTCTACTCTAACTATTTTTATAGCTTTATATCTAACTTTTAAGAAACTATCTCTTTTTTAATAAGACTTTACTTATTATTAAGTTATAGATTATTTAGTAGTTAACTATAATACTATTATTAGATATTTCTCTAAAAATAGTATCTTTTATCTATAAAGTAATACTAAAACTTATTATTATTAAGCTTTATTTTAGATACTTTAAATTTATCCTTTAAAGTTATATATTTCCCTTAAGTTACTTTATTTTTATAGCTTTTATAGTATTATTAAGAATATACTCTCTTTATAAATAAATAGGTTCTTTATTATAGTATAGAGGATAACTAGTAGTTACCTATAAGTTATCTAGTATTTAACCTATTATAGTAATATTAAATAATATCTTAACTTTAAGATTATTTCTCTTTTAACTATATAAGTTACTAGCTTTAATATTAGTAGAAGATATATAAATACTAGCTAATTTTCTACTATTAAATCTTTTTTCCTTTTTATTTTTCTAGATTATTATAATACTAATACTACTACTAACCTCTTATTAGTCTCTCTCTACCCCTCTAATAACTTTATCTCAATTATAATATAATAAATCTATTATATCTAAGAATATTAATAAGAACTAGTAGAAGTCCTCCTCCTCTAATAAGAAAAGTATTATCCCTATTATACCTGCTAGTATTCTCTAAGTATACTTTTATAATTACTACCTTTAGGCTTAATCTATCTAGAAGCTAAGTAATAATATTATTCTATACTATAAAAGTACTAATATATATCTATTACTTATCTAGTACTTTTCTAGTTAATCTTTTAAGTTTAGTTACTAATTATATTACTTTTAGTAGCCTCTAATAAATACTAGTACTATATATATATAAGTAGTAATAAGCTATATATTAATATAGGTTTTAGCTATAATTATAATAATATCTAACTACTAACTACCTATAGCTTATCTATAATATAATAGCTACCTCTAGTTACTTTAAGTAGCTTTTTAAAAATACTAATAAAAAGCTCTCTATCTCTAACTAGTATATCTAAAATAAAGTAGATACCTAGTAGTTATCTAGTTATTTTATTACTAACTATTATTTAAGAGAAGCTTAAAGCTGCCTAACTAGTAGCTAAAAAGGCTTTTTAGTTAAAGAAGAACTTAGCTAATATATTAGCTAAAAAGTATAAAGCTAAAGAGGCTAAGTAAGATTAGATATAGAGTAAGTACTAGATAGATATCTTAGAGGATATTACTAGAACTACTAAGTATCTAGCTAGAGTTACTAAGACCTAGAATAAGCTTCTTAAAGAGTATTATAAAAAGCTTATCTAGTACTATACTATTATAGAAACTCTAGCTAAGAGCTAACTTAACTCTATTATTATATAATTATTATATATATAAGAGTTTAATAAGTCTTATAATAAGGTTATAAGTATCTAGTATCTCCCTAGTATTACTTTAGTATCTCTCTAATATTATAAAATTATTTTCTAACTTTATTCTTAAAATTATAATATTTTAGCTACCCTTTTAAAGGGTAAGAAGAATAATAAGGAGGTTAAAGAAAAGGATAATAATATTAAAAAAGAGGGTATTAGTATCTAGTAGATTAAAAATTCTTAGAAGTGCTTCTAGTAAGCTACTAGTTACTTCTAGATAACTATTATTAGCTTTTAAGTATTTTTCTTATTTTTTCTCACCTTATTAAAAGCTTTTAGACTGCTTTTAAATTAAAATACCTAGCTAGTATACTCTACTTCTATATAACTACTATCTATCTAGTACTTCTCTCTATATTTATAACTATTATAACTCTAAATTTACTTTATAAGCTTATTATAAATTAGTTATAATATTCTATTATAGCTCCTATAAATTATCTAATTTGCTATAACCCTTTTACTTAATAAGATATTAGTAGTTTTATCTAGAACCCCTATAGATAACTATATAGTCTACTATATAGATATTATTATTATTCTTATTAATTAGAATATCTTATAGAAGTATAGCTAAACTAAAAAAGGGTTCTAACTATATTAGAGCAAAAATATTATAGATTTAATAATTAGTATCTATCTATAATTTATAGGCTCTTTCCCTATTAATTACCTAGTAAACTCTAAATAAGCCTAGATATTTATTAGAAAGTTTCTAAGAAGGTTACCTTTATTTAATATTTTTTATTAAAAGTAGAATAAGATCTCCTATTATAAAAATAATAGAGGTTCTTTACTAGTTATAGAACTTACTATAAGTCTTATTAGACTTATATAGTAGCTCTATTACCTCTAGTCTCTAAGTAAGTAAGTTCTAGATTTTATCTTATATAGCTAGTATAAATATAAAAGTAGTTTGCAGTTTAATATTATTAAAACCTAGAAAAAGGTAGCCTATAAGTAACTTAGCAGGTAACCTCTAGGTAGCCTTATAGTAGATATTATTATAGATAAATTAAGCTATTAAGAGCTAATCTATCTAGTTATCTTAGTTAATATTATAAAAAGTATATAAAAAGTGCTTAATATTTTAGTTTTATTACTCTATTTATCTATTAGTTTAGAGATAAAAAGTAGTGCTTAGTTTTCTCTTAATAGCTAGCAGGTAGCAAACCTCTACCTAGAATTTACTTATAAATAGGGATTCTTAGTCTGATATAATAGTTTTTAGAATTCTATAATTAAGGAAGATATATTATATTAATAGTATTACTAACCTATTAGCAGTAAGTAACTTTTAGATAGATATATATAAGATATATTTTATAAATTAATTAATAACTATAAGAATACTATTATAAAGCTTATTTTATTTTATAAGAAATAGAGGTAACTTTATAATAAAGTTAATTAATATTTACTTAAAAGGTTAGTTAGATACTAATAGAGATATAAGATTTCTATATAGTAGGTAGTATCTTAGTTTTATTTATTAGTAGGTTATATATATCTTAATATATTTCTTAATATTAGGTTTTTAGGAATTCTAAAAGAATAAATTATAGATTCTTTTAAGGGTCTTAGTAACTTCTAGATAACCTATAGAGGGTTTATTATAAAATACCCTTAGAATTTCCTTTTAGAGGAAGTCGTTATTAGAGATAAATAGACTAGTACTATAGTATAGTAAATCTAAGTTATCTAGTAACTATTAGGTTTTCTGCTATCTCTACTCCTTATTAATATAAAAGAGGTTTTATTATTATATATTCTAGACTTTCTCCTTAAATAAGAGGCTAAGGTCTCCTAGAAAAGTAATTACTAGTTATATTAGTAGTTATCTCTAGGTGCCTATTCTCCTAATAGTAGGAGTTAATAAGTCTTTAAATTATTATAAGAAGCTATAGAGAAATACGTTTTTAGCTTTATCTATCTTAATATAGTCTAGAATATAGTTAGGTTTTTTTAAAAGGATATTAGCTAGGTTTTAGTAACCTAGCTAGTATTTAATTTTAAAATTAAATATTAATAAGTTCTATAAAAGGTATACTTAGTAGTTATTAAGAGTTTTCTTATTAGCTAGGTAGTAGTAATCTAGATAGTTAGTAATAAACTAAATATAATACTATAAGTAAAGCAAATAATACTACTACTTTATAGCTATATTATAGATAGCTACTAGTTTAGCCTCTAAAGTACTATATTATAGTTTAGCTTTTTAAAGCTTATATAATATAAAAGTAATAAGCCTCTAAATATTATTTTCTAGTTAGCTTAATATTACTTCTATTATAAAGTGTTGCGACCTAAGTCACGTGGGCATAGCTAATTATTACGACTATAGGCGGCGCCTCACTGCAATAAGCAGGCCGCGCGCAGTGCAATATTAAGCTGTATATAGGTTAGAGGTGTAAGTGGTGATTTAAGGGTATAAGTGATAACCTAGGGGCTTAATAATATATGAGAGGAGCACTAGACATACTATAATTTAGTATAAGAATAGCTTTACTTATATAACTTTAATTAATATGCTTATTAGACCCTTATTTCTAACTTCTAACTATATATAGGATTCTTATTATTATATAGTAGTATAACTTATATAATATTGCAAATCAGATCTGCTTTATAGTAGTTATTAGAATAGCAAAATAAAGTTAAATAACTATCTAATATAATATATATATTATAAGTATATTAATATGCTCCTGAGAAGTTATATAGTTACCTATAGTTATAGTAAGCATATTATAAAGCTTAGAGGTAGTAAGGCTTTAAGATAAAGCTATTATAGATCTTTAGTAGAAGATTACTAAGCTATAGTTAGCTTACTAATAAGTGTGTAAAGAGTGTAATACTTTTTAAATATAGTTATAGAGCATATAAGAGACTACTCTAGCACTACCTATAGTTAATAATAGTAGCAGAGATATATCCTCTCTAATAGTACTATTACTATTAAGAACTCTAGTAAGCCTAGCTTACTCTCACTTTGATATATAGAAGGAAACTAGCTATTTAGACGTTATAATAATAGATACTCTGCTAATAACGTAGATACCTAGTAAGACCCCTAAACTGGATTTAGATTAGTTTAAGAGCCTTAAGATAAAGTTCCCTAAAAATCTATACCTAAAGGGATCTGCAAATTAGATTATATAGTTAATATAAGTATAAATCTTAATAGCAGTTTACAGAGTAGCTTTTAGAGATATATTAATTCTAGTAGAGGATTTCTAGATTGCAATTAAGATATATAATAACCTCGTAAAAGGGCCTTTATCCCTTATAGTATATATATAGAGTGGTTCTAAGATTTAGAATACCCTTATATAGATATATACTAGTACTAGTATTATTCTAAGAGAATAAATATAAGACTAAATATATACTCTTAAGCTTATAAAGAGTAACCCTATATTATATATCTTAAAGTTTAGTAAACTATAGCATAGATACTAATAAGCAGGTAGTACTATCTCTTCTAAAGATACTATTTAAGTGTTTATTTAAGGAGCTAAAGAGTAGTACTATAACTAGGCTATTTACTAGAGGTTAAAGTATTATAATAGATCTATAATAATAGTTAAAGGACTTATAGCAGACCTCTAGGATAAGGCTTATATAACTAGTAAGGTAAAGTCTATGCTTATTATATAAATAACAGATAAAATATCTAAGAGAGATACTAAAAAGGAGTCTAGAAAGAGGGATTATATAGGCTATAATTATTATAGCTATAGCTATGCTAATACTATATAGTAAAAATACCCTACCTATAAAGCTAATAATAAAAGTCTATTAATACTATAAAAGAGTAATAATAAGATAGATATATCTAAGAAGGAGTTTATAAAAGAGAGTTAGAAGATAATAGAGTAAGTTTACTATACCTTTATAGACTTAAATAACTTTTAGATAGCATAGAGTAATCTTAGAATATATTTAGCGCGTAAAACTATATCTGAGAATACTAGAAGAAAAGAGACTGTTCTGAGAATAGTTAAGCAAAGCAATAGTGCTTAGCTATAGGATATAGGTGTAAATATATATATAATAAATAATATATTATAGTATAATAATAATAAGTATGCTCTATTAATAACTCCATATGTGATATATATAGGAGGAGGATTTATTTACTCTAAGTATATAGGAATAGTTATACTATGCTTTAATAACAGGGAGTTAATATAATTATAAGATATATTATATATACTAAGCTTTCCTATTAATATATTTAGCAGAGAGAGACTTTACCTTAGTAGAAGCTACCTTAATAAGAATAAGCTTATTAGAGCTAATAGGTAAGTATTTATAATACTTAATATATATTAAAGAGGTTTTAACCTTAATATAATATATAAGAGAGATTTAGATATATAGGTAATATATACTATATAGTAGAAGACTAAATCTGAGCTCTAGTATAGGAGACTTAGTTATCCAGGCTTTAGAGAGATAAAAAAGACTATTTAGATAATAAAGAGCTATATAATATCCCCTAAGTTAGTAGTCCTATAACCTTATAAGACCTGTGATCTCTTAAAGAGCCTAAGATACTTTCTATAAACGCTAAGGTGCTATATAGAGAGAGTAGAAGATATTCTTTATATTAATATTAGAGAAGTAAAGCTAGCAAAATACTTTAAATACTTCTTACTAGTTACAGATAATAAGATATACTTCTAAGTAATTATCTTTATAGATATAAAGGATAAGCTAGTATATTAGTTAAGGATTTATCTCTAAGAGTAGAAGAATACCTTTAATATAGCAGTAAAGGTTATCTATATAGATAATATAGGGGAGTTTATAGTAACTTACCTTAAAGCTATATTATAGGATAATAGGATAAAGGTAGAGTTATTACTACTATATATATATAAGCAGAATAGTATAGCAGAGTGTATAATTTAGATTATTCTAGATAAGGTATATGCTTTAAGCGTTAATTTAGAGGTCCTAGTAGATTTATAGCTATATTTACTTATAGTAGCAGTCTATATTATTAACTGCTTTTATACTATAGCTATTATAGATAAGATACCTATTTAGATACTCTATAATAAGTTATTAAGCCTAGAAGGAAACTATATACCTAATATAAGCTAGTTATAGGTTATTAGAAGTATCTGCTTTGCTTATATTAATCTAGAAGTCTAAGTTAAGAGCAAAAAGATAGTAGCATATATAGAGAAAGGTATTCTTATTAGTTATTATAGAGACTAAGTATATAAGATATAGATACTAGAGTAGGATAAGATTATTATCTGCTCTAATATTATCTTTTATAAACCTATAATAGAGCTAGAGGAATACTAGTAAATACTACTACCTAGCTAAGACTTATAGTTCTAGAGCTATATATAAGGAATTACAGACTAGATATATAAAGTATATTTGCAAATTAGAGAGACTAGATCTCTAGAAGAAGAGAGTATAGCTTATACTTATATTATAGCTCTTATAACTAACCCCTTTATAAGCAATTAAGAAATAAGTTTATAGCCTTATATAGATCTAATAACTATTATAGAAGCATAGAATAGGTTTATAAATAACTAGTTAGAGTAGATAGAAGCAGCCTTTACTAAAATATATAGGCTTATAGAAAAAGGGGTTTTGCAGTTTATTAATAAGGAGGAGGCACTATAAGGCCTCTAACTAATAGCTAAATAGGTTTAAAAGTATAAGAAAGCTTATAGTAAGCTTATAAAGTATAAGGCGCAGATTATAGTAAGAGACTTCCTATAAGTCTCAGGGCAAGACTTTACCCAGATATATACCTTAATATCTTATATAACATTATAGTAAATCCTATTAGCCTATATAAAGCGAAAAGGGTATCCTATATAGTAGTAGGACTTTATTAGTATATATTTAAACAGAGAGCTAGAAGAGGTAGTCTATATAATACCTTTCTCTTTAATTAAGAAATTCTTTATAAACCTATAATATAGTAGCCTTATAGCTATATATAGTTATAAAGGAGATTAAGAGCAAGTTATTAGACTCTATAAAGCTCTATATAGGTTATAATAGAATAGGAGATAGTAGTAAAAGAAGTTATAAGAGATTCTCTAGTATATAGAATTTATACTACTATACTTAAATAATATAACTTACTATAATAGAGCTCTAGATATTATAATAGTAATATATATTAATAATATTCTAGTAATAGGACTAAAAGCTGCTCTAGATATAATTTATAAATATATAAGCAATAAGATTAAGGTTAATAACCTTAGAGTATCTAATAGCTTTCTCAGTATTTAACTTATCTTTAATAAGAAGTATTAGAAGACTATTATTAGCTAAGAGATATACTTAGCTAATATAGTATAGGAATTTAGAGCAGAGATTAGGCCTATAAAGACGCCTATTAAGACCAGAGTGCTTAACTTTACAGTTCCTAGTATAGATATCTTACTAGATCTAGATTTCTAGAACTAGTACTAGAAAGTATTAGATAAAGTTAGCTTTGAAGCGCTTATAATATAGCTAGATCTCTCCTTTAGTATAGGACTATAGGCTAGGTTCTCCTATTATTCTAATAAGTTATATAAGAAGGGTATAAAGCGCTTAATATAGTATCTCAGTATATATCCCTCCTTTATAATAAGTTATAATAATAAATATAAGGCTAGAGACCTAAATAAATAGGGTCTTTATAGCTATATTAATAGTAACTATACTAGCTATAAGAATATAGCATACTTAATAACAGAATAGATCTTCTTTATAGCTAACAGACCTATATTATAGAGATTATAATAATAAGCTATAGTCTCTAAGTTATTAACTAAAGCTAAGTACTATATAGTATTATCTATAATATTAGAAGCACTTTAAATATATAATTTCCTGAGCAAACTTAGAGTAGAGCTTAGAGGGCCCCTCTATATATAGGTAGATAATATAGAAGCTATTATACTTATAAAGGGGGAGTCTGCAAATAACTATATAAAGCATATATAGGTTTATAACCACTTTATGTAAGAGGTTATTAAATGTAGTAAGGTTAACTTTAAGTATATATTATTAGCAGATAATATAGCTAATCTACTTATAAAGCTGCTTAGGAGAATAATCTTTAAATAACTCTATAAGAGGAGCAGTATAAGGCTATTTAGAGCTAACACTACTATAGAGGATTACACTGAGAAGGTTTAATATATATATAAACTAAGTTCTCAGCAAAGAGGAGTATTATAACTATAAGTAGCACCTCACTGCAATAAGCAGGCTATATATAGCATAATATTAAGCTATATATAGGTTAGAGGTATAAGTAGTAATTTAAGAGTATAAGTGATAACCTAGAGGCTTAATAATATATAAGAGGAGCACTAGGTATATTATAATTTAGTATAAAAATAGCTTTACTTATATAACTTTAATTAATATACTTATTAGACCCTTGTTTCTGACCCCTAACTATATATAGGATCCTTATTATTATACTAATCCTAGCTCTGCTAATTGGGTGCTGCTAATCTAGGTTCTAGTGCGTTTAAGGAAGGCACTGCGGAACGGAATCTAGAACAGATCTATACTAGCAGACTAATATTTCCCTGCTAGCAAATAATAACTTAGCGCCCACACTATAGAATATATTTTAGGTATACTAATTTGCTACTTTATAGTTAGAAGGTTAAGGTTAAATTTATATATATTCTAATAGGTGTTCTAATATACTATAATAGTTATAAGTCCAGCTCTTTTACTTTAATATATATATACCTCTAAACTTTATTTATATACTTAGAACACCCTATTAAGTTTCTCTTTTCTATAAAACCCTATATACTTATTAGAATATCTTCTCTAACTAAATCTAACTCCTTAATTATCCTCTATAATGCTAATAATTAGTTTAACTAGTACCCCCTTTTTAAGTAGTAAATATACTAGTTAGATATCTAGTATCTTACTAATCTAGATATAGAAGATACTCTGCTAATCTATAGTTATACTATAAATAAAACTCTTACTATTATAAAATACTATAACTAGTAAAATAAGAAATTAAGAGAAAACTGGAAACTTAAAATAGCTAAATAGAAGTTTAAGAAGGTTATAAGGGTATTAGTAAGCAGCGCTAAACTTGCACAGAACCCTCACAGAACCCTTGCACATACACATATACTTTAAAAGGGGCTCCCACACTATTAGAGAAGAAGCTAAGTTATACTTAATATACCACTATATACCTATTATTGCGTGAAGTTATTATTCTTCCCTAGTCTAGGCCTTTAGCTATACTTATACCCTTATAATTATATAACTTCTACCTTATCTCGAGAAGACTAGCCTGGAATAATAACTATACGCCTGACTACCTGCTATACTGTTACTAATACTAGCGCTAATAGTGAAAAATTTTTACTAGCCTTATCCACTACACCCACTATAATAACTATAAGTAATGTAGCTATACCCTTAACTATAACTATAAATATACCCTTAACTATACCCTTAAGTAACGCAGTTATTAGAGAACTCTTATATATTATCTAATACCAGGGTTATAATTATATAAACCTCCTATATACCCTTGCTACCTGCACGCTAACTGTGCGCTAATATAAGCACCCTCTAGCCTACTTCTATACTATCCTTAAGGAGGACTCTACTCCTATATAAGTAGCAGATTAGCTTACTACTATATAGAATATAAATAACCTCTATAACACCTCTAATAGCTACTATATATAGTAAGTACTTATAAAAACCTTATCTATACTCTAAATATAGTAGCAAAACCACACCCCTACTCTCAGCTATAATACTATATAGGCTGACTTCTTAGTATTTACTTACTAATCCTATATTAACCTAGCCCTCTAAGAGTAGCAGTTATATAGCCTACTCTATAAGGCCTAATAGGGAGACTAGAGCTCTCTCTACTTTTTTGCTAAGTAGTTAGTAATACTATAGGTATTAAAAATACCCTATAAGGATAGCTATATACTAGCTTTTTCCTTCTTTTACTGCTTAAGCTTATAGGTTTAGAGGGACCTAAAGTAGCAGCAGTTTAATAACTAGAAGCTACTAGATATAGCTATAGCTGCTAAGAGAGCTTAGAAACTATACTGCAAGCAGTATACTATTACTAAAGCATTAGAAACTAAATAGCCTGCAAAGACTATATACCCTAGAGACTATATAATATATAGTTATATAAGCTATATTATAGATAAGTGCTAGAAGAACTATACTTATATTATTTACTTCTAGAAGGGGTATATAGAGAAGCATTACTATTAAGCTAGCAGCAACCTAGCGTTAAAGGCACTAGTGAGAATATTATTGCTAAAGGTATCTATAAACACTATATAGACTACTAAAGAGGTTAAATACCTAGATTTATTAGAGAATAACTATTAACTATAGTTATAGTAAAAGACTATAGTTATATAGCTACTATTTAGCATATAATTAGTATATCCTTAGCATTACTAAGATATATAATAGTTATAGATATATATTAAGTTTATAATAACCCTATACTAGATATTATATTATATAGTTATAGATATATATTAAGTTTATAATAGCTCTATACTATATTTACTATAGGTATATATTAAGTTTATAATAATCCTATATAGTTAGATATTTAATAGGTATATATTAAGTTTATAATAACCCTATTATATTATAACTTTTGCTGAACGCGCGCTGAATAAGCGCTGAAACAATACTGAAATAAGCAGCATTTAGATATTTAGATAATTAGATTAAATCGTCACGGGATATCGTTTAAACAAGCTCGCAGCCAAGCCTATAAGAGCCAATTTAAGCCTTAGGGACCAAGGCCTTAGAGAGGGGGGCAATTATAAGAGTATTAGTAAGCAGCGCTAAACTTGTGCAGAACCCTTGTGGAACCCTTGTGCACGCACGCACACTTTAAAAGGGGCTCCCACACTATTAGGGAAGAAGCTAAGTTGTACTTAATACACCACTATATACCTATTATTGCGTGAAGTCGTTATTCTTCCCTGGTCTAGGCCTTCAGCTATACTTATACCCTCATAAAGGTAGAAGCTAAAAGTAAGTAATAATTATTTACTAAGTCTAAACTATCTAAACCTAAATAGCTTATCTAAGCTAATATTTAATAGGATTATATTATAGTATAGAAAGACTAGATTAACTAGAAAGCTTAGAAAGTAACTCTTATTAATAATTTAAAAGCAGCTAGAGCCTATTTAGATAAAATAGTCTTACTAACTATTATATTAAATATAACTCTATCTAAATAACTAAAGGGTATAATTATAGTTTAGGTGCTTATCTAAATAATTTAGTAATAGTATAGCTAAAAAAATATTATAGTATAAACCCTTACCTAGAAGGAGTATTATATAGTTCTTAAAAAAGCATATAGTAACTCTAATCTAAGTAAGTGATATATAGAGTAGTATATAGTATTTCTAAAAGCAAAAAGCTAGAAAGTCTCTAAAGTTAAAGGTATACTTATAGTTTATAATTTCCTCTTAGTAATTAAGTATTAAATTGCTCTAACTTAGATACTTAGTAAGAAATAAAAGCTATAATAAGATAAGCACCTAGAAAAGGAGATTCTAGTAATTAAGGAGATTAGTAGTATCTTTCTGATATTTCTAACTTATAGATTATTTACAGGTAAAATATCTTAAATAAAGATGCCTAGTACTTATACTATACTTAGCAGAAAGTCTCTAAATAACTTAAATAATAGTATAAAAAAGGATTACCTCTATAGAAATTAGCACCTCTAAAACCTAAAGCTTTACTTCTAGTTAGAGTTTGCCCTAACTAGAAAAGCTAAATAGAGGGTTTTAGATATATTAAAGAATATATTAATTGCAATTTAGAAGTACCTAAATAAGTTATACTAGATAGCACTTAAAGCTAAATATAAGAAGAAAGGTTAGCTAAAAAATAGTAAACCCACTTTTAAAGTTAAATCTAATATAGATAAATCTAACTCTACTATAACTAATAAGAATCTAAAATAAAATAAGCAGGACTATCCTAGAATAATTATTATAGTTCTAATTTTACTAGAGCTAATTACTAATTATATTAACTTAAACTATAGAGTTTATATAATACTATAATATAACTAATATCTGCTCTTTAAAAGTATAGTTCTAGATAATTATAGTATAACCTACCTTATTAATAACTTTAATCTCCTTATTCCAGGCTTATATAAGCTATTACTATCTAGCTACTTTATAGAAGCAGAAAGCTCTTCTTTACCTATCTTAGATAAGGGATAATATATTCTAAGATAGGTTCTAAATAGCAAAAACAGCCCTAGAATAGAGGATCTTATCTTAGAGGATATTATATATATTTAGAACTTCTATATTAATATTATCTCAGAGATAAAGCTAAGCATAAAAGGTATATAGTATTATAGCTTTAACTATACTCTTTATTTTAGTAGTATTAGCTAGAATATTATTCTCAGAAAGCTAAATTATAAAAGTAACCTTATATTTCTTAAATATAAGTCTGTTTTATCTTACTCTTCTATTCTAATAAGCTAAAGTAGTATTATAGTAATAACTTACTTACTAGAGAAATTTTAAAAAGTGCTATAAAAGCCCTCTTATAAGCTTTATAGTAATAGATCAGATAATATAATATTATAGTATTTTTGCTCAGGGTATCTCAGTTTATATATACTTATATACTTAGTTAATAATATATAGGGAGTGAGAATTAAAGGCCCTTTTTAAGTTAAATATAAAGCCTATACTATTACCTATACTAAGAAGGTTATTTTAAGATATACTTTAGAAGCTAGATCTATATATCTATATTACTATATTAGCTAGGATCTATTTAACTTTCTAGAGGGCTAATACTGCTCTAGTAAATTATAGTTACTAGTTATTAAGGATAAATATATAGAATATCTATTTAGATTTAGGCTTATAGGAAAGAACTATAGACTAGTTATAGAAGTTCTAATATAGTTTAAAGCCTAGATATAATACTAAAAGGGTTTATTAATTTATAAGATTTATTTTAATATTAAACGCTCTATAATTATAATAAAGGGTAAGACCAGATTCTAGTAATAGTATATTAAAAAGGGAATTAAACTAGAAAACCCTCTACTATATATAAAAGAACTAACTAGTGCACCTAAATATATAGAATAAGAGGCAATTAATAAAGGTATTAAAATCTGGGTTAGAGCAGGTCTTTCTGAGAATATATAGTTAGAAAGCACTTATATAGATATCTACCTATTTAATATAAGTCTAAGCAAATCCTATAGTTAGCTCTTACTAAATCAGGTTAAGAATTAATAGTTTTAGAACTACTACTATTAGTATAAGCTAGAGCTTATTTTAAGCCTCTTAAAAAACTTTTAGCTATACTAGGGATAGATCTATATATATAGATATAAAGTATATCTCTTAAAACGGGAAAGGGAACAGGGTAAGAAGAAAAGAGATTTTAAGATTTAACTAAGGAAATATATTAGATATCTAGTAGGCTATATTCTAAATACCTATAACCTATATTAGATTTAGATCTCTAAGATTAACTAGGTAATTATAATATAGAATATTACTTTTAATAAGTATAAATTCTATTTATTATAGAATAAGGTAATTATAATAGAATATACTATTATATAGGAAATTATTAATAAAATCACTAAGCCTATTAGTATAGTTAGTATAATTTTAAAACAGCTTAGTAACTATAAGAGTATAGAAGAATTACTAGGCAAATTAGAGGCCTTAACTTAAAGTACTTAAGATATTAATATATAAGAGTATACTATAAAAGATACTTTTAATATAGTGGGAGGCTTAATAATCCTAGATAATATTCTAGAGTCTAAAAGCATACTAGAGATAGGGGGTAGGAAATAGCAGAGTATAGAGGATATTAGAGAAGTAGAGCTATTAGTGCTAGATTTTTAACTATAACTAGAGTAATAGCTAGCCTTAAATATTAATTACTATAATAAAGATAGAAATTGCATATAGTAACCTATAGGTAAATATACTAATATTATACTATATAATAAAGGGCCTAATATAAATAAGGCGCAGCATAATAGAGAACAGGAGTATTAAAAGTATAAAAGGAAGAATTATAGCCTAGTAATAAGATATAGCTATTAAGTTTATAACTTAGAAGTAGAGGATAGGGTATTTATAATAATATTATATAATAATAACTTAGTCCCTAAAGGGGATAATCTGTTATAGTAAGACTTCTTTAATACCTTTTTGCCTAATTAGCAGAGAGCAATTTAAGAGGGAGATCATATATATTAAACGCTATATATAGTTTTCAGCGCTATAGTATATATAAATAAGGCTATAAGGCTTAGAATAATATATAAGGATAAATATTATATTAATAACCTTATTAAACTGCCTAAAAACTAGAAGAACCTTTAAAACCTACCCCTAAAGCTCTAATCTATATTTAAGTAAGTAGTGTAAGAAGAAATTAAAATGCTATATTAAATAGAGACTTAGTGTGTTATTAACCTAAAGAATATATATTAGAAACCTCTTCTACTTAAGTGGGTTTTTATCTATAAATATAATAAAGATAGGTATTTCTAGTACTATAAAGTATATATCTATATGCATAGAGATAAGTAATCTATAAACAGTCTATAAGAGATATATATAGCTATACTTATAGCTTAGATACTTTAAATAATACTTATAATTATAGCTTATTTTAACCTTAAGACTTATTAGTTTAATATTATAAATGCTTTTCTAAATACTAAAATGCTAGATAGAGAGCTAGTTATTTATAAGTTACTTAAAGGTTTTAAGTAAGATAGTAAATATATTAAGCTTAAATAGGTATTATATAGGCTAAGAGAGTTACTATACTTATAGTATAAAGACTTTAGTTTAATACTTTGTAATCTTAGTCTGGAGCTATATAGTGAGGATCTATATCTATTTATAGATCTAAACTGTAAAGTCTATATTCTCTTCTATATTAGTAACTTCCTTATTTTCTTCTATAAAACTAACTAGAAAGAGAGCTAAAGAGTAATAGGAGGTCTTAAAGGCAGATATATGCTAAAGAACTAAGGCTCTATAAAATAGTTTCTTAGAATATATATTATATAGAATAGAATAGTATATAAAATCCACCTTATATATAATATATATATTAATAAGGTAGTAAGGAGATTTAAACTTATAGATAGTGTTTACCTAGCTATACTACTATTAATAATTAAATTTAAGAAGAATATCTTCCAGGCTATAAAGGTATAGGTAAAGGAGTTTTAGAAAAAGATTAAATCTATTCTATATATTATAGTTATAGTATACCTAGATATAGTGTTTATAGCCTCTTAACTTTCTTAATTTTTAATAAACCCTTCTAAAACACACTTAGTAGCAGTAAACTAGATAATTAGGTATTTATACTTAATATACTTCCTTATAATTATCTATAGATATATAGGGGGTAGTTAGGAACTCCTAATTATAGGAGATATATTATTTACTAATAATAAGGAGATATAGAGATCCTTATAAGGATATATTATCTTGCTCTTTAGAGGTGCTATTTAGTGGAAAGCTATATAGCAAAGTATAGTTATAACCTTAATAATAGAAGCTAAACTTCTAAGCTTTAAGCAAATAGTAAAAGAAGTAATAGTACTATATAGGCTCTTCTAAGATATATATCTTCATCTTAGAGATACCTAGAAAGTTTATTATAATAATTAGCAGACTATATATCTTATTATAAACTTAGAAGAGCATATTATAATATAGCTTAGATATATTAATATCTAGAATATATAGTTATACTAAGAGCACTTAGTAGAATTATTTAAAGTTATCTATATACTAATAGACTAGATACTAGTAGATAGACTTATAAAAAACCTACTAAGAGCTAAGTTTAAGTATTTTAGATTAATACTAAACCTTATAAATATATAAAATAAGATTATAATACTAGAATAAGAACTAGATAGTTAATCTCTCTTAATTTAGAGCAAAGCTCCTAGAGTGTAATAACTTTTATAAATCTAAGCTAAAATAGCCTTAACTACTATCCCAGCCTCCTAAATATAATATTCCTAATAATCTAAGTAGGAGCTGCTAGGATAGATTTATAATATTAGACTAAAGTTCTCAGTTATATACTAAGCCTAATAGCTTCTAGTTAAGCTTATAGTTATCCTATAAGGTGTAAATAGCACTATATAACTAGCTAATAGTAGTCTTTTAAGCCTTAAAGAGCCTCTCTTCTAGGATATATAAAAGAGAACCTAGTATATATTATAGAATAATTACTATAATAGAGGCAGATATATAAGTATAGCTCTTATAGTTAGTATATTAACTTCTAGTACCTCTAAAGCACCTTCTAAATAAGCAGTTAGCTACTCTACTATAAATATAACCCTAGCAGAGCTTATTATATTCCTTATAGTTTAGAGGGGGAATCCCTGTAGTGTTTCTATTATAAATTATTAGCTTATTATTAAACCTACTAAAAGGGGTTTTACTCTTATTAGAGGGGATAAAGTTCTTATTATTCCACTTATTAGAACTCTTATTAGAGGAGCAGGGTTTATAGTCTAGTAAAGCAGAGCAGGGTCTAGAACTATAAACCACTAAACCCTTATACTGCTTACTTAGATATAGAGACTAAGAAGCTATAACTAAAGCCTGCTTCTAGGCAGCTATACTATATACTACTAAATAATAATTAGAATATATTAATAAAAAGGGATTATAAATATACTAGGAAGCTTCTAATTAGGAAGCTATTAAAGAGCCTTTTTAAGAGCCCTATCTATAGCCTTCTAGCTAGAAAGCACTTAGCAGAAAGCTAAATAAGAGTTAGAATATTAAATAAGAGATTAGAGATATTAAATATATAATACCTAATAATATAGTTAGATTAGGTATATTAGATAGCAGCCCCCCTTACCTTATTATCCTTATTACTAAAAGGTAATTTAGAGCAGAGAGGGGAAGCAAGCTTATTATTATTAATAATAGCCTCTCTCTCCTTATTATCTAAGTTACTATTAGATAACTAGGTATAGAGAGGGAGAATAGGCTTACTAATACCCTCCTCCTCTATAAATTCTTTATTAGTATACTTAGTAGCAGCCTCTCTCTTTTTACTAGCTAAGTTACTATTAGATAACTAGTTATAGAAAGGGAGAACTAGCTTACTAGTAGCCTTCTCCTTAACTTATTTAGTAAGCTTATACTTATATACCCTTTTAGTAATATAGTAGGCCTTTTTATAGGCCTTTTTATTAGCTGCCTACTAGACTAAGTTAGAGAGCTTATTAAAAGGTATATTCTATAAAATAGTTAGCTATAATTAAAATAATTATTAGAACTAAGATATAATATATATATAATTATTATATAGATATTTAGGTTAATATATAGATATAATATAGTTTTTAGAGAGAGGAAGTAAGAGTAAATAAGCTATCTAGAATTTATAAAAGGCAGTAAGTAGTATGCTAATATAAATAGCACTAAGAAAATTTTTTTAATATCTTAAATAGAAGGAGCAATTTCAGAATTAAACCTAGATATGCCTTTCTAAATAAATAATAATATTTAAAACCACAAAATAGCAATTTAGCAGCTAAATAATTCTTTATAATATATCTTTTTTATTATAAGAGAGTATTTATAATTAGAGGATCTTATTTATAAAATAAGTTTAGATAGTTATAAGTAGGATTTTCTAGCCTATTATAACTTTTTATATATAGTATTTAGTTATAGTTTATAACTAGGAGGTATATTATAATCTAAGTTATATAGATATAGCTAATTCTAGCTCTGCTAATTAGATACTACTAATCCAGGTTCTAGTATACTTAAGGAAGGCACTATAGAATAGGATCTAGAATAGATCTATACTAGTAGACTAATATTTTCCTGCTAGCAAATAATAACTTAGCGCCTATACTATAGAATATACTTTAGGTGCACTAATTTGCCACTTTATAGTTAGAAGGTTAAGGTTAAATTTATATATATTCTAATAGGTGTTCTAATATGCTATAATATAAAGTTTAATATATCTATTTTAACTTAAATCTAAAGGATAGGATTAAAATATTATAAAATAGAGACTTTTATAAATAAAGTTTGCAGTTTATAGAAAGTAACTAGTATCTTATAAGTTATAACTAGCTAACTCTTTATAGTATTTATAGGTTAATTAGTAAGAAAGCTATAAACTTTTAAATAATTCTTAATAAATCTTCTATAAAATTCTATAAAACCTAGAAATTATTAAATCTCTTAGATATTAGTAGATATTAGCTACTTAGTTATTACTTAGACTCTATCTTATTCTATAATAATACTTTTTAATAATACTATAAACTCTAAGAAATTAATTTCTTTTTTATAAAACTTATATTTTTCTAGATTAGTATAGAGACTATTTACTTTTAACTAGGTAAGTACCTATTTTATAGTATCTATATAAGAATTTATATTATTAGTAAAAATTAGAATATTATCTAAATATATAATATAAATAATATTAATAAGTTTTAAAAGCACTTTATTAATAAATATCTAAAAGATTATAGATATATTAATAAGTTTAAATAGTATAATATAGTATTTATAGTATCTATAATAAGTATAGAAAGCTATCTTTTATTTATTATTCTCTCTAATTCTCACTTAGTAATAAGTATTTTTAAGGTTAAACTTAGTAAAATATATTACTAATAATAGTTAGTCTAAGATCTTATTAATTAGTAGAAGAGGAACTTAGTTTTTAATAGTTATTTAGTTAAGTCTCTAGTAGTTAATATATAGCTATAATTTTCTCTCTTTCTTAGAAATAAAGAGAATTAGAGCTTCTACTAAGCTTATTAATAGGTAAATCTAGCACTTTTAGAGAGCTTTTTTAATATATTCTTTTAATTTCTCTAACTTCTTTTTAGCTAATAGATAAATAGATCTAAATAGAAGTTTTATTCTAGGTTTTAGATTAATAGAGTAGATCTTAGTAATATTAAAGTCTAGTATAGTTTTTACTAGATTAATATTAAATACTTTTATAAAATTATAGTATTTTAGAAAGATCTTATTTCTTAGATCTTTAGAAGTAGCTTCTAGTTAATTTTTACTAGTTATTTCTAGTTAGATATTAGATAGGTCTATTTCTAATATCTTTTAGAGTATTATAATAAGTATTATTTTTACTTTATTTTATATCTACCTTAATTTCTTTACTATAGTAATAAGATAAATACTTTTTTTAGTTAAAAGAAAGGTTTAGTTTAACTTCTCCTAATTAATATTAGGTTTTTCTATAAGGTATTAGAATAGTTCTAGAATAATATTATAGCTATCTCCCTTACTAACTTTAAAATTATATAATACTATTTATTATATATCTATTATATTACTTATATAGGTTACTAATTTATATATACTATAATTAGAACCTTTTAAATCCTATATTTTCTTAAAAAATAGTAGCTTAGTAGGTTTTAGTTAGATTATAGATATTAGTTTCTAATTAATAATATTCTTATTAGCTCTATTATTAATAAATATAGTTTCTATTTTCTAGCTATTTATAATCTAAACTTATATAATTACTTTAATATAAAATAGCTATACTATATTCTATTAGATTATATAAGTAGTTATCTAGTTATTATCTAGTAGTTATTTATTTAAATAGAGTTTTTTTTTATATTAAAAGTAACTATATTTCTTATAATATAAGTATTTTAGTAAGATATATCCTTTTTTACTATAGCTATAGTAAATAGTTTCTTTTTTATAATTTTAGAGAGTTTTTCTAGATTATTCTAAGTAGCCTCTAGTTAGGTTTTAGTTTAATTTACTTTAGTCTATTTAGATAGTATTATTTAAATTTCTAGTATAGTAATTCTAAGTTATATTTTAGGCTTTCTATTACTATATCCTAGAGTTAGATATCTAGTTTCTTACTAGTACCTTATAAGATTAAAGGTTAATTATAAACTTAGTATTTCTTATTTTAGTATTAAAGTTAAGTTAAGAAAATAGTAGTTTATTTACTATTATATAGTATTAAAGTTTTAAGTTTAGCTATATTACTATATTAGCTATCTAGATCTTTTCTAGTTATTAGTATAAATCCTCTATCTTAATTCTCTTATAATAGTTAATAAAGCTTTAATAGAACTATTTTAGATACTAGTAAGCTTATTTAAGCTAGATTTATATATTAAAAGTTTAAAATCTCTTATTAGTAATCCTATAAGCTAGCTAGTTTTTTATAGCTATTTATATAATATCTTTTATTTTATTTTTATATTTTATTAAGAGGTATAAAGTCTATTATTTAACTATTAAGCTTTTTAGATATTTAGTAATATATAATATCTATTTTATATTAGTAATAATTTTATCTATAAAGAAATATATATTAAGGTTAAATATAAACTAATTATAATTAGTCTAAGTATCTATTTTATATTTAAAAGTAGGAAAATACTTTCTTTAAAGCTCTAATTAGTACTTTTTTAATTTAAAACTATTAATAACTATCTAGTAAGTAGTAATAAAATCTACTAAAACTAAGAGTTAGCTTTTAAGGCTTCTAGATATTTATATTTATATTTTAATTAGATCTTTTTTTTCTCCTTTTTAATAAGTTAATCTAATTTAGCTTCTATTAATTAGTTAACTAATAGATTATTAGTACTTTACTTATTATTCTATTTAAAAAGTGTTTTATTTTATAGTATCTTATTCTAAGTTTAACTATTTAGGAGATCCTATTCTATAAAAAAGCCTCTAAATAGTAAGTTTAATTTTCTAAGAAACCTTTAAGTAGATATTATTATTATATATTATACTACTTTAATAGTTTATATCTCTATTAATATAAATAGAGAAAAGAATATATTATAAATATATAGTATAGAGTGAGAAAGTTAGTATAGATAGATATAACTAAGGTTAAATATTCTTCTCTAGCCTTTTAAAATCTAAAAGTAGAGGCTAGAGCCTATTTAGAGAGCTTCTAGTAGATATCTAGTATCTCTCTGCTATTAGAGTTATCTTTTAGACTACCCTAACTAGCCTGCTAAGCCTCCTTATAGAGCCTTAATTCCTTGTTCTAACTGTAACCTTATCCTGGCTTGTGATAATATACTGCCTCGTGCTACCCACACTGGCAGCTAAACCCACCGCTGTATATGTGGTCTCGAGGTAATGATTATTCCAAAGCCGACAGTATATCTCTTGTCATTCGTCATTTATATTCCTGATCGCTTCTTTACATGATCCACACTCAAAATGACTAGCTGCTTTCTCAAGATCAACCTGCGCTAAATTGGACAATTTGATGCTTTCAGTCACCGTACAACTGCAGAGGAAATTCAACTCGGGCCGTATCGGAAACGATAGACCCAAATTATGGCGCCATAATCTGGTTCGTTCCGAGCGAAAACTGCTCTGTTGTGCTTTTGATCTATGGCGTCAATACAGTTAACTAAATGATACGTTTCAGGCGAATCGTTAGGATACTTTGTTTCATGGATAAATATCTTTTATCCGACATAACCGATGTAGATCTTCAGCTTTACAATCAAACCGCTGCCTCTGCAAAGAAACGACTAAACCCACAGTACGTACCTAAGGAGGACACCAGTATCCAGTACCCTAAAGACCACAAAACCAGCTTAAGTAAAAGGCTAAAGCCCAACTGAACACTTACAGCATCGACAGACTGGCAGGGAGGGAAAGAAGTCCAGTCAGCTTCGGCTGCTGTTCCGCACTACTTTCACAATGTTAGACATTGATCTCATGAATCCTTACAGCATACGCTTCCAAGGAGGGTTAGGAAAGAGGGAGTTAGGAGTGAGTGAGCACGTACCTTATATTCGACCAGGGCAGTGTTAGCACGGCTGTTGCCTGACTTGCTGCATCCAGCGTGCGACCACGCCATGATGGTAGCGGGAGCGAGTGCGACGATGAGAAGCGAAAGCTGCATGGTGAAGGAGATGTGTAGAGGCTTTTCTAAGATACTTGCTGGATGATCGAGATAGTTGTCAAGACGGGCTTGACAACATCGCAAATTACGTCGATCCCCAGCACGTCTTCATAGCCTTCCCAACGCATCATCGGAAGTGAGAATCTCTGTGTAATGGGTCTTCAACTCTAATTGATGAACTTCCCCATATTGAGTCAGTAAAGATCGGGTCAACTTGGTGGGGCGGGGTGGGAGCCGCGCGACGGTCCATCCTAACGTATCTGTCCGTTACCAGATACATTTAATCTAGTGGTCTTGGCATCAAGCATATTGTTCGCTGGGCCCAAATCCACCAAGACGAAATTCTGCCTATGGACGGGTATTGAACGTCCCGATACTGTGGTTCATCCCGATCGGACTGCTCCGGGTTCAGGCACGGGCCTGGTACCGATGACGCGCTCTCTGTGTGTTTCGTCCGCCCTTCCAGCAAAGGGACTGCGTCGCCGAGCTGTGCCAAGTTGATTGTTGAATGTGTTCCGCCCTAGGGCGGCATTGGTGGGATGTTCACGTTCGTCTCATCTTGAGTCGGTCGCGTCTGGGATTCTCCTCAGCCACAACGGATACACCCTCATGATTCTCGTGGTTATCTCATGAGACGAGCGATAGCGACTTTACGTATCTTGATTTTGCGGATTCGGAGTTTTGCGATACCTTGATCGGCTCAGCTGCCTGGGTTTGTCAAACGTGGATCCAAATTTGAGCACGTAGAGAAAGTCAAGGGTGGTCTAGTGGAATTTATCAGAATGCTTATTTGCACTTCTTTCCAGCGCGAAGAATGCCGTTGCTTACGTATGAGCCAGCGAGCGCGGGCACTCGGAGAGCCTTCCGGAGGTTGTGGGTCCACCCGGCGTCCCGTCCTGGTTGAGCCCGCGGGATGCGCAGCGCCGGAGGCCGTAGTTGGGACGTTACGGTCGTGCTCCAACAGACGAATGGCGCCAGAATATAGGGACCTTCAGCTTTCACAAAAGGTAAAACAACACTAAGTCGATTCACAGTCTCGAACAATAGTTCCGTTGGTCCGTGCCGGAGCCCGAAGACGATACCAAATCGCTTCCGCTCTGTGCCTGAACTCGTGGCCTGCCTGCTCCAGGACTCAGCGCATTTGATACGCCAATTCGAACCGGGGACATACACTGAACTAATCTCATTTGCTATCGAATTTCCATAACATTCACATTCTTGCAGTGGACCGTCTATGCCTGATCCTCACCATTTCGTCCGTCCGTCTCGGCGGACTTTCACTTACACTCTCAAGATAAATTCCGATGCCGTCATCTACAACATTGGAGGAATAACCCTCAATCTTATTCAGCTCGATTTGCCAAAATCCTCCATCTCTTCCTTCATCCATTTCTGCCTTGTCTCATTGCTTCTCCCACCATTATCATCATATTATATGAACCATGTCGCCTCAATTCAAGTACCCCAACAAACTCCGCTCCTCTCGCGTCCTCATCATAGGAGGCTCCTCCGGCCTTGGGTACGGCGCAGCCGAGGCCTCCATAGAGCACGGCGCCTCCGTTATTTTGGTGTCCTCGAACCCCACCAAGCTGTCCGCGGCCGCAGCCCGTCTCCGCTCAACCTACACCACCATTCTCTCCCCGGACCAGATCTCAGGACCAGATCTCAACCTACACGATCGACCTCTTCGATCTCGCAAACCTCCGCGCCAACCTCACCACTCTCCTAGACGAAGCAACAAACAATGGAAAGAACAAAATAAACCACGTAATCTACACCGCAGACCTGTCTCATCCCCTCCCCGCTCTGCCCCAGACAACAACCTCACTAACACCACTCGCTCTAGGAAGATTGTATTTTGTCAAGACATGTTAGTTAATCATGATCCCTATTCTAGCTGCTAGGCGCAGCATACTTTTCCGCGCCAGTAATCGCAATCCGCAATCCACTTTAGTAAAATTCAACCACAGGGCCATTTCTCCTTTCCCTCAACGTCCCATTAGCCGACAGTGACTTCGCTAGGGCTCGCTCCTCATGAGTTCATCTCCAGAGGTATCTCTTTTCCGTTTGCTCGGCAGGAAGGCCCCTTTCGACCATTTCCCTCATCTCCCTCACCCCAACTCCGGAAATATCCCTTCCCGCCTCAAATATTTGTGCAGATACCGTTGTTAAGCCAGTTCATCCTGGCCCATAACGCGGATCGTTTGTGGATCATCAGCGCAAGCATCGCCACTCTCTGTGGCATTCTTTTCGTCGCTCTCCGTGTTGCTACCATCGGCACCAACTTCGCTGGTCTCACTGTCGTCCTGGACGACCTCCGTGACATCTTTGACATCGTCATGGCCAGCAATTTCCGCCTCCCCAGGCGTCACCTAGTCTGTGACCGAAGACAAATCAGTTCTCTCGCTTTCGCAGGTGGAGCAAGAACAGTTCGTCCGTGAGTCCGAATGCACGCCCGATTCCTCGACTTCTTCCTAGAGATCGAACATGAGCATACCTGGGTTTGGGTCATCGTCTTGCCCACTCTAGGGTATGCAGAAGTCGACCCAGCTACCCAGATAGTCGAGTCTGTTGCCGGCGTTCTCCTGGCTCTTGTAAATGTCCTCGAACTCATCGAAACTCAGCTTGCCCCATCCGCCACGGTCGGCAGCCTCCTTTTCTGCGAGGTCGAGGCTTTTCCATTCTAGCAGAGTGGAGTAAGGAATGTCGTGGGTGACGACTTGCTTCGAAGACTTGCCAGACTTCTTCTTCATGGCAGACTTCAAGGCTTTTCTTGACGAGGATGAGTCGTCTGAGGACGATGGTGTGGCGTCTGATGGCATAGTTAGATCGATGGGTGCAGTGCTGTTAGGCCGGAACTGGGGCATAGTAGGGTCCCGGTATTCAACCTCCTCAACAAAGGCCATGGGTTCCTCCTGACCATTTTCATCCTCATCCGTGTCAATCTCCTCAACAACTCTCTCAGGCTCAGTCGGACCGGGTGCGTCCTCGCCGTCGCCAGGTCCTTCAACTCTGTAACCACTAGTCAAGAGCAACTCTTCCAACGATCGCTCGGCGATCGGCTTGCTCTCATCCAGCGCCTTACGCGGTTTGCGCGGCTCGATCGCCTTTGGCTTGGGCTCTTCAACTTTGAGGTGCTCGAACAAGGTCCTATTCTTCTCCCTCTTCGAGCGCGTTGCCGCCGCCTTGACGGCCAAGTCTTCCTTGTCTTTGAAGATAGCGTCGAGCAGTTCGTTGAAAGCCTGTTGCGTGACCTGATAGAGAATTTCCTTGCCAGCGTCGCGCTCTTCGTCCGGGATCTCCATACCACCCCAACGTTCAGGCACGCTTCTAGAGGATGTTGAGGGGTTGGATCTGACTTCGTAGTCGTCCGTGTCTTCGGCGAAGCGGACCTTCGACGATGACCTGGACCGAGGCGAGAGCATAGGTTGCTGCGCTGCTTTGGAGCTCTCGGCCACGCCATTGAGGCTCACCAGTACATCCTCCTCGGACTGCCAGCCGTCAGGTGCCAGCCCACCTTCTTCTTCATCCAGGTAAAACTGTCTTCGCTTCCACCTGTCATGTAGCTGTTTTCTAGCGGCTTGTCGCCGCCTTTTCTCGATTCCAGGTGCCATTTGCCTTCTGTGGTTGATGACCTGAGCCCGTAGCTGGCTTTCTGTTGGCATGCTGTTGGAAAAGTGCTCAGAATCTACTCTCCTGCTCCTGTTTTCCGGGTCGTTGGCCTGAGCGCCGGTCAAACTTCTGTTCTCCGCATCAGAGTTATTGTTGCCGTCTTCCTCATCGGAGGTGTCCATCTCAAGCTCAAAGTCAAAGTCAATAACGTTACGCTCGCGGCGCTGTCCAGTAAGCAGATCCGGGAGATCGTCAATGCTTGTAGGTGGGTTCAGTAAAGCATCCCAGTAGGGCGTATCGGGTTCACTATCAGGAGATCGCATTTGAGCTGACCAAGGGCTGCCGATGTAAGGCGCAAAGAGTCTGGTCAGAACATCCTCCCTCGCCGACGTATCACCCTTGTCCTCGCTGACGACGCCATGTCTGCCAGGCTCCAACTCAACATCGCCGTTGGGATGGAATATTTTTCCCTCACTGCGGTTGTTCCCGTCAGCGCGCGGCACTCTGCCCTCGCGGCCGAAGAGACTGCTCAGAGGTTGTCTGCTGGCCACCAGTTGGGTGGCTTCGGTGCTCCCCATGAGCTGGTCATCCAGCCCGTCCAGGATGTCGCGGTGCATCTGCTTGTAAAGGACGTAGTATGCGCGGAACATGCGTAAGAAGTCGCGTCGGTTGACGAAGCCATCACCGTCGATATCATAACCCTCAAAGATTTTGCGCAGCTTGTCCTTCCGTTTGCGATAAGCCAGTCCGTGCAAGAACTCGGTGAAGCCAATGAGGTCGTCGTTGTTTGTGTCGTAGAAAGAGAACATGCGGTCGTGAATCAGATTCGGCGTTGCGTGTCGAGAGCCACCCGACGGTACCAGGCATCGCTCAAACGTCTTCTTGTCCATGGCCAGTCCAAGATCGTCCGGATCCTCACGCCATTCCGTGTTTGCCATGAAAGTGAATTGCTCCCAGAAAGCCTCGATTTCAGGTCTCTCGAAGCCGGTCTCTTTGCTGAGCTTCGCCATCAGGGATCGTGGAAGGCTCCTAATACACGTGTCGGGATCGCCCGTGTACCATACAGGCTGCATCTGTCTGGGACCAAACGGCGGGGCGGGGACCTTGATTTTGTAAAAGATGTGTGTCTTGATGTGGACGCCTTGCGCCTCGCACGTCTCGCAGAGGTCAAAGTCGGCACAGTTGGCACAGCGATAGCGGACGCCGCGGATGGGAACCATACCGCAGGCATTACAAGCGCAGCCCCTATGGACGCAAGCATTCCGTCGAGCGTTATCTTCTGAAACCCTGAAAAGCAGGCTGACAATATTATGCCCGGCGCGGGCTTGAGGCTGCATAGCATTGGGATCGTTCCACCACTCGTCGACGGTACCGCCATCGACAATCGTATCGCCGTCGTTCAGCGGGTTGATGCCGTCGATGTCGGCGTTTTCGTCGGCATGGGAGCCTTCAGAGGAGATCGAGTTTGGACGTGCTCGTCTGCGGCGGACGGCATTGCTCCGGTGAAGGCCGGGGCCGGGAACGCCATCTTCGTAGATGTCCTGGTTGGCTTGGTAGGCATAGTAGCTAACTGAGAGGGCTGCGATGGCGGAGAAGACGGCGACTGCGATGCGCGGCCGGGTGAGGCTGTCGGTTGATGGCACCGAGAGCCACATGATGGATCGTAAACGTAGCTATGCGTGTAGCATGTTGAGGATACCCAGAAGATCAATGGCCTTCCTTCGACTAATTGAGGTTGCCTTCTGGAATTGTGAGAAAGCCGGATGCTGTATTAGTGGTAATATGTGGTGGTTCCTGGCGTCTGTTTGATTATGACGAGATGGTGAACGTCCAAACGAAACAGGGTCACTTTTGCGGCAGCTCATGGATTTGAAGCCACAGATGGAAGGCGGTATGTAGAGCATGGGAGACTTGATCAGTCAGCACGTGGCCCAGGCTTCGAGGGGTCAGTACGTGCCACGCGGACGGGATTCCGCTTTACGATCAAACAAGTAGATGGAATTTGTATTTTCTGTCATGGACAATAACCTCTGGACATTTCAGCCAAACGTCAAGCTGAGGTGCCCCCTTGGCGATGCAAATACTGGCTGTTTCCTGTCCATCCGATACGCTGACCATCCAGAACGCGGGCAATCTGGAGTCAATTCCTCCTTCATACAATGCTCTTATGTAGCTTGGAGCTTTCGCGGACTGAGCTCTCCGGGGCCGAGGCATTATTCATGTGGGACTGCTTTAGGGGGGTCACAGGAGCTCAGCCGGCCGAGGTGCTGCTATCAAAGTACTCTTCTGATAACTGACTCAAGCCGTCCTCTCACACTCCTCATCGAGCTAAGCTGAGGCACGCCGTCTCATGATCGCATTACAGACGGCCATTTCAATAAGTGCGTCCCGTAGATTAGATCAGGTTTCCGATATAACCGCCTCCAGAACCCGCGAGCCCGGTCTTGAAAAGAAAAAGAAACAGAAAGGCATACTTGCTTCTTTTCGTCGCATATTTCATTTCATCCCAAGAAGGATTGAGCTCCGGGCGTTCCCAAAGCTCTCCCCCAAGCCCCCAAGCAGCTCACAGTCTCTCAATCAAAACTCATCTGTGACACCTTTCCATTTCTCCAACAACCCACTTCATACGATCTACCGTACATATCTTCACTTAGCCGGCAACCGACGATACCACCTCGCCCCATTTGCGATCCCGAGATCTACCACCACTCCAAAGCCCCAGAAAGCTTTCGAAAGGCAGCGCGTCGCAACCATGACTACGAAGTAATCATCATTCGTTCACTAGGCGAGTGGTCGCATCTAACAACATGCCTACAGGGTCCCCGTCTTCCCAACGGCGCAAGCCACATTGAAACACCCATCCTATGCCTCGACGATATGGCGTCTCGAACCCGATCGTCAGGGAAAATGCTCAGTCGCAAAAGGCCGCGATGGGCCCTTCAACATCTCATGGGAAATCCACGGCCATGGCCCCTCAAAGATCATCGTACCCTCACTCATCCCAACCCTCCTCACCTTGACGACTAGGCACTGACGCGCAACCGTAGTTCATAATGGGCCTCGCCGGCGTCAAAACCTCCTGGCAACGCCAAACAAAATTCTTCGGCCACGATAACGCATCGCGCTACTCGGTGCTGATCCTCGACAACCGCGGCATGGGCGAGTCCGACGTCCCCTACGGCCGCTACACCACCTCCGCCATGGCCCTCGACGCCCTCGACGTCCTAACTCACGTCGGCTGGACAGGCACCCGCAGCGTTCACCTCTTCGGCATCTCCATGGGCGGCATGATTTCCCAAGAACTCGCCTTCGCGGCCCCGGACATCTTCGCGAGCGTCACCCTCCTCTGCACGGCGCCATGGATCGAGAACACCAAGCCCTTCATGCAGAACGTGGTCGACCGCGCGAGCCTGTTCATCCCCAAGACCATGGACCGGAACATCCAGGATACCGCGCTGAAGCTGTTTCCTGCGGACTGGCTGGTTGCGCCGGACGAGGCGGCCGAGTTACCGGATGACGATACGCCCAAGTGCGGCCCCGCGGACGGGGGCAAGGGGTACGGGAAGTTTGAGAATAACTATCAGCGGTTCCAGGCGCAAGAGCTCATTAAGCGGACGTCGCCTGGCCTATTTAGCATCCGCGGGTTTTTGATGCAGCTTGTCAGTGCGGGATGGCACCACAAGTCGCCGGAGCAGTTGAAGCAGCTCGGAGATGCCGTAGGCAGGGAGAGGATTGCTGTCATCCATGGAGACGCGGACATCATGATCGATGTACATCATGGACGGCTGCTGGCTGAGCATTTGAAGCCCGGCGTCGTTGAAATCATCGAGGGAATGGGCCATGCCCCTATCATGGATAGAGTGTCGTGGATGAACAAATGGTATGTGGACCGAATTGACGAGATAGAGAAGCAATTTCCTGCCAAGTAAGGGATAGTAGAGCCGCTGGCGGTAAACTAGAGGCGCTGCATGAGACATATGGCACTTCCGGTCGTAATAGCTTTTATTCATGTACTATGATACCTCCACAGTCCTCCAACGCCGTATGCATGCAGTCAGTCATACCGTGCTCTTTTCTCCTCTGTTCTTCCCTCATTACCATTGCCAGCCTACAGCATCACCAGGCCAATACCGCTCAGATTCTCCTCGTCAAGCTTGTTTCTCCTATCGACACCGCCGGCGATAGGTGCCGCGCGGTAGTTGAACAGGTAGTAGTGAAGCTGGCCGTCGCCGGGTCCGAACTTCTGCTGCTCCAGGAAGAGACCGTTGTCCAATAGTGACAGGCCATTGAAGACGTCGAATTTATACTTCTTGCCCAAAATGAGAGCATCGTTGATGAGAGAGTTCAGGCGTGGCTTGAGCACTTCCTTGTTGAAGGGCGTTGAGAGGCCGGCCTCGGAGGCGTAGTACCAAAGGTACGCAGCGCGGACGACCTGGTGCTTGGAGCTGTTGATGACGGTAGACTCGAGGCAGTAGAAGGAGAAGAAATCAGTGATCTTGCCGTTGGTCTATAATGTGTTAGTGAGCGCCGGATAGCAGGAAGAGAAGAACAAACCTCAACTACGTAGGTCCAGATGACCTGCTCACCGCCATTCTCCTTCTTGTGCAAGAACCAATGCTTGAATTCCTCCTCCGTGAATTCAGGTGCCATATCGAAACGGCCGAGGTACTTGTTTAGCAAAGCAGCTGCCTGCCCAATGTCTTTCTCCTGCAGCTCGCGCAGGCCCTTGGTCGAAGTGGTTTCCGGCAACGCATACTTGCGGATCTGGTACTGCGGCTTGCTGTTCGGCGGTAGCGGGCTGAAGCCAACCTCATACAGCTTCTGCCAGTTAAGCGCGCGGTGGAAGTAACGGCAGGTACTGACAGGCTTGGGGAGCACAACACCGCCCGTGTACAGACCCTGCCAAATCTCGCGCAGGTTGCTTCGACGGGTGATCTCCTTGATGAGGACGGGCGCAAGGCGCTTGCCACGGAGCTTCTTGTGGACAACCATGAAGTTGACCTCGGAGCAGGTGACGACGTTCTTGCGCACGCGCAGATTGACAGGGATGGCGGAGATGAAGGCGACCAGCTTCTTAGACTGTGACGCACGCACACCAACGTGCAACTCCTTGCGCCAGCCGGGAGCCATGAGAGCCCACTGAAGCATCGCCGGGGAGTAGTTGAAGCGGAACATGGCCTCGTCGTCCTCGACGTAGTGGCCGTTGAGCAGCTCGTACACCTCCTTCATTTCGCCCTCGTCCTCGAGGTTCATCGTGACCCATTCGAAGCCATCCACCAGTGGCGACGGCTCCTTTGGGACGTCCTCGACCTTCTGGATGCGAATCGGACCATCCTCGACCTTGGTCTCGCCCTCGCCAAACTTGGGGACGGGCTGGGTTGCCCAAAACTTGTAGCTCGCCATGTCCTTGGCATTCTTGCCGGCCGATGCGAGACCCGTCATGATGTCCTGCAGGTTGAGCTTCTTGAGCGCCGACGCAGTATCCTCTGGGGACTTTCCAGAGCTACTGCCTCCGATCTCGTTCGCAAGGGCAGGGTTCAGCGCAAGCAGCTCCGTGAGCTGCTGCGGCGTCAGCCCGCCAATGGCGTCCTTGATCTGCTGCTCCGGGTCGCTGGGCTTGCCGGTTAGAGCTTCCTTGACCTTCTTCCTCTTGGACTTCTTCTTCTTCTTTTTCGGAGCTGCGCCGGTTGCGGCAGCACCAGTGGCCTCCTCGGACGCATCGTCGTCCTCTTCTTCCGACTCGACCTCGACCCCTTTGCCCTTGCCCTTGTCTTCAGCCTCGGCGACGGTGTCCTCGGCCTGCTTGACGGCAGGATCGAGGGGCTTGGACTCCTCGGCAGGCATTGTCGGTTCGAACTCGGTTCTCTTCGTGGACTAGGGGTTGTTGATGTCGGTGGAAAGTGGTAGGGCAGTCGTGGTTCGAGCTTTCGGAGCTCTGGACAAGCTTGCGAGGGTGGGAATGGCGGGGGAAAGAAGTTTTGGCGCGAGAGAGGACAGTTTCATGTGCCCGCCCGCGGGCACTTTCCAGCTGTGGCTGCCCGCATCATGGCGGGGTAAGGTACCTTAGGTCACCTGCTGGAATTGATCTTAGGTGCCTGCTGTGTGCGGGGCAATCCCACTCGCTGAGCCGGGACGGGATAGCGACCACCTACGCTACAACCGTAGGTGTCGTCAGCGCTATCTAAGTAGCGTAACGGCAGCGTGGAAAAGCAGTGGGATTCGTCTGTCACTTTGGCCGCATAATCACTTTCTTTCAAGTCGAACGTGTCCTTGACCTACCCTATATAGGTAACTTAAGATTCGAAGTATCCTAATCAGACTGTTGGCGCATTTAACTGATGTCTCACTCTTAAGCGCTACATCTAAGTCCTCGAATGCGCTGCAAATTGTGGTTCTCATTGATGGCTACTTAGGACACTCAGCATACCTACAAATAGGGCAGTATTGTCTCATGTATGATAATAACATGTGCCATTGATTAAATTCATAGCGGATGGATGCTGTTTCAAATACCTGACCTACGCTGGTGATCATTTACTTGATACCTTCAGAACGAAAAGTAGGGTTGATCGGACTTGTCCTTGCAAGGCCGTCTCCTTACGTCAGTCATATCGCGATTCCTCGACCAAGTCTACTACACCCGGTGGGGAAGAGGTAAGTACAAAGAGGAGAATATAAAACAACGATGACGCAAGTATCTTACACCAAAGTCACAATTGATCACCGCGTCCATTATCAACAAGTCTACAGCATCGCGCCTTGGTCCATATCATTGCATGGACCTCTAGACCCATCATCACCAGTGTCTAAGATAACTCCTACGCCGAAGCACCAAAACTAGCAAAAAATCGTCACAGAGTCCGGCTACTGGTGTCAGAACCAGTCCCGTCGTAGGCGGTGCCGACCAAATCAAAAGATCGCATTACTGCGAGAATGACGGGAGCATATCCCATGATGTCGTTGTGTCCTGATAAAGTCAAACAATTGTAGTCACACTTTGGTAGATATAGGCTTACCTCCATAGGGGAACATCTCCTGGCGGATAATGATGTTATGATCCGCATGCCAAGTTGTTACAAATGCATTCTTTCCCTTGTGAATCGTCCGCACTTCTTTCCAAGACTCGAAGGAATGGTCATTGAGCCCACCCTCCACAGTCGCGTTGGCGGCGGCCCGAAACAACTTGCTGGTCTCCTCACATGGGATATCCGAATCGTCCTTGGCGGATATCAGCGTCAGGCGCAAACGCCTCTTGGTGAGCTTCACGAGGCTCTCCAGCCTATTCGCCGAAGGCCACTTATCGTAGATAAAACTTTCCATGTATCCTAAGAATCCAGGCCAGACCTTCAAAGGTCCAAGGACGGGGAAAATACCGCCAATTTTGTAGCCACTGAGCATCTTAGGAAGGTTGCTGAACCCCGCGACGAGGATGATGCCGCCGAATTCGATGCCCTGAGAGACATACAATTCGGCGACGCCACTGGTGACTGCGGTTCCCAGACTCTGCCCGAGGAGAACAATGCGATCTGACGGTACACCAGCGACGTTGATGACCCAGTCGATCAAGGTCGCCGCGTCCTGAATGAGGCCGTCTTCAGAAGGGACACCGGTGGAGTACCCAAAGCCGCGGTAGTCGATTGCGAGGACATGGTAGGAGGAAGTATCCGTTATGACGTGGTAGCTGTCTGGACGATGGTTCTGGGCGATATCCCCGGCGTTCTGCAAGTGGTTAGAATTAGCTTTCGCTAAAGGTAAAGGCGAAGGGTGTGTCATCATACTCCGTGGACTGCAGCATGTTAGAAATGGCATCGCTTAGGGTTGGTGAGAGACTAACATGACAGTACAACTCGGGCTTCCGGGTCTTCTTTAAGAGCCTGGAAAGACTCGGTCTGGGTAAAGTCTTCGCAGAAGCCCGGCTTTTGCGCCGAGAACCTCTCTTCTTGCTTGAGATACGCCGGTAAAGGCATTACATGCCAAGCGTACAAGTTCGCGCCATCGGGAGTGCTGAGAGAGAACGGCGTGACTTGACCCCCTGAGGTGAAAACGCGTCAGCTAACGGCGCCCATTTCGTGGCGGTGATGGTACATGGACTGACTAGCAAAGCCGAATCGCTCAGGTTCATTGACGTCGCGCCACCATAATGTGTTTATCTTGTGGGCATAGAGAAAACTGCGAGGACGTATGAACTACGACGACATTTTCACATGATGCGAAGAAACCTACTGTCGTTGAAAGAAGGGTGTTGCGCCAAGTGCAAGAAAAGTGAAGTAGAGGCCGAGCGGAGCTGCGACCGCCCAGACGGCCGTCCGGAGGATCGGGGACAGCGGGACTGTCATGGTAAGACTCGCAGATGTATACCAGTGAAAGATGAGGTGCAGAGAGTATTTTGAAAGGTGTTGCGATGCCTCCGGGCTATATACACATGACCTAAGGCGATGTCGTGGCCACTCTCGGCGAAGCCTGGTCGAACTGGTTGCTTGATTGAGGTTGGAATTGTCTGCGATCCAGCAGGGATGGCGTTGTGGAGGGGCTTATCACGTTGTACTTTATGGTTCGCCTGAGACTACAGGCAAAGGAAAGTAGCTTCGGCTAAGAGCGGAAGGTCCCCAAAATGCGGCGACCTCCCACATTTTGGGTATCAGCCGCACGCCGACGACAGCAGATCAACCATCAGTATCAAGCACGATATCAGCATACTCAGATAGAGATAATGAAAATCGAGGTACGTGTCTGAAGGCACCGATGGGCTTTGATGACTTTGCGCTGTCAACTTGACGCTTCATTCAACATCGATATAGGTATTGTTTTCCGCAGTGGTCGGGTAAGTGTAATGTAATTAATTAAGTGATGCATGCAGAGGGGGCGACGAGAAATGGAGAGGAATACACTAAACCCCCAAGCCTCACAGCCACAGAGTCACTTTCCCCTCGCTGGAGTGACGCCGACGCTGACGCCAGATGAGGTGGGAGCATTTCCAGGCTGCCTTAGGTAATCACGCAATGTGGAGACGAGAGACAGGGAGTCGCGGTGCATATGTGCAATTTTGGCGCGATTTCAGTGGCGGTTGGAGTTGAGCCAAGCATTTCGTCCAGTCAGGGCGCGGTATAAGCCAGTTTTCCCGCCCTTCTCCCGGCCAATCAGTCCATCCGATCCCTGTTAAACTCAAAGCCCGCCTCTTCTTTGTTGTGACTGGCCACTGAGCTCTCGTCATCTTTGGTTGGACCGCGCCAGCGGCAGCGAGCAGCGGCAGCCCGTCACCCGTGTCTTGCGGGAAAGAGAGTCCACTGGTCGTCAACATCCAGCGAAAAAAAAAATTAAGAAAAGAAGAAAAGAAAAGAAGCAGCAGCGGCAGAACAACGGCACGGGAGCCTCAGGTACCTCCCGCCATGTATCTTTCCACCTCGTTCGCCATTGAGGCACTGCACCGCGCCTAGAAGGTACCTTGTCTGTCTCCGGCAAGGTCAGGTACGCAGTACAACGCTCTCATGCAATAATCCCATCCCGTCCAATTCAATTCACACGAGCCCGTTTCCGAGTCTCCAATTCCCTTCCTCCACTCCATCCGCAGCCTTCTTCCGCGACCACCACTATTACAACTACCACCGGCAGACGATTCTCGTAACTGAACGAATTCACCCCCAACTAACGCCGCGGTTCGAACCTCTCTCCTGCCCGCCAACGACGAAGACGCGCAATCCAAGGCTGTGTTTCGCCTCGCTTATGATGAACATCCTGACACGCTCGGAAACCGACCCGTGATACCCTGAACTTTGCTTCGACGGGGAGACGGCAAAGGCCTAGAAGAACATGGAGCGGAAGAGGAAATTGCCCGCGAGGGCTGCCGCGCGTGTCGAACACATCGCAAAGAAGCGCACCGTAACCCCTCCCGAACACCGATCCGTTACTCCAGTCCCAGCTCCCGTCGAAGAGCCTCCGCCGCCAACTCTTCCCAAATCTATCCAGCCTGGGAAGCCTCTTCCAACCGTCGAGGAGCCTCAGCCTGATGACCTTCCGACAAGAGAATACCAGTCTTTCCAAGAGAGGTTCGTCCACCTGGTGTCCCATTCTTCTCTAACCCCCGTGACAATACTAACTGTCGGAATAGTGGCGTCCTAGCCGAGTCTCTTGCCCGTTCGCGACATAGATGGATAGCTGAAGGAATGTTTGAGAAGTACTGGACGAAGCCTCTGAGGAAGAAGGGCGCAGTCGAGGATCCCAAGAATCCTGCCAAAGATACCATGACCAAGATTGGCCCGGTGCAAATCACGATTGAGCCGCACGTTTTCGAGGCCACCATGTGGGCTATCAAAGACCCGAAGCCGCCCGCGCCAACCACTCAGGCAACCTTCCGACCCATACTGCAGTACGGTCCGCCCAATGGCGCAATGCCGCCTCCGCCTCCGCCTACTCCAGCTCCGACGAATGCGAATCCGCCTCTTGCACCGGCGGATTCGAAGCAAACGCCTCCGGCCCCGACGCCAGCACCTCCCTCACCCGCTCCCCAACAAGCACAGCCGAGACCGCCATCAGCTCCGAACGAAATACCCAAGGCAGTCCCATCGCCGCGCAGTCTAGAGACTGTACAGCCTGCAAGAGCAACACCACCTCCCCCTCGGCCAGTTGCTCTCCCGGCGCCCGCTCAAGCGCATGGTCAAGGGCCAGCACCAGCGCCGGCTCCGGGCACTCCCTCAAACTCTGCTGGTCAACCTGCAAATGTCAACTCGGCGCCCACCTCCCGCCCAACAAGCGCGACTCCAACACCCGGAGCCGGTGCTGCCAAGCCCGCAGCAGCCAAACCGCAGGGCACCGACCCAATCATTATGACCTTGGCGGAAAGGGCGTCTGAAGATCCGCTTCTCCGCGATCTTATGAAGCGTGTCGCAGCCGGGGAGGCGAAACCCGACGAACTCACCAATTTCCAAAAGATCATAGATCAGATTACGGCAGAATACAAGAGGAAGGGTGGCCAACAGGGACCTTCCGCAGACAGGTTACTTGTTGAAGGTAGGACAGTAAAATACTTTGCCGATGAGGTGCGCACGATCTTGGACATTGTGCTCGCCACCAATCCACGACAGAAATCCAGGGAGCTATTGCCTCCTCGGGGTAGCGACCCTTTGGTTGTTGCGCTGGTGAGAGCAGCTCTGGACGATAACAAGGTACGAACAATGATTCGAAGAATCGCCGATAATCAACCCGGATTCACGGATGCAACCGATCTCAAGGCAGTGCTGGACAAGTTGTGCAAGGAGTTGAAGGGCGGCCAACTTCCTCAACCTCAACCATCGACCCCGCAGACCCCGATGAACGGCGTGCCAAACGGCCACCCGCCCAAACCAGCTGCTGCACCTGCACCTGCACCTTCGCCAAAAACGACCCCTGCGCCATCACCAACGACACAACTGCAGCATCCTCCGCAACAAGCCCTGCGTTCCAAGGGCCCTCCGCAACAACCTGCACGCCCTGATATTTCGGGCGTATGTCTCGATTTCACTGGCGGAAACGGTGATCGTTATCTGTTTCCCAAGTACAGCATCCTGGAATACCTTCCTGGCGGGCAGCAAGTCATCGCCTCCTTTTTAATCGTCCGCAAAGGCAGCCAACTAGAGTATGGCGGAGATGCCAGACTTGACTATTATCAGCCTGTCACAATCCGAATCTTCTCTCCTAATGGTCGCAGTCTTGACTATCTGCAACGAGTTGTGGCACCCCCTGACGAAGTGAGGCGATATATGGATGATATCATGGACAACATGACGCGAGCCGAGTACGTTCTTCTGGCCATGCGTCTGCCCCGCGGCGAGCGAGAGTCAGAAAAGGACGACAATAGCAGGGAGATTGCTGGCAGTAATCAAGTGTCAAGGCCAGCGTCTTCGGTACCTGACGCCCCTGCGCCAAAGCAACAATCGGTCATGTGGGGCCCAAGAGCGTCAAAGTTTGTACAGAAATTCAACAAGAAATGGTTTGACGAATGGAAGAAGAAAGACGCCCGAACGCCAGGAAAGCACGACGAGATCTTCAGAGAGGCCTGCGAGGTGATTGGTCGCGACCCTCTGGACAAGGACATAGATTATGAGAAGATGATTGAGCTCCTCGCCGCCAAGGACTCGGAATCGTCTTCTTGAGCGGGAATCCGACAGCTAGAACAGAGACCGTTGAGATTGGTGTTGTACCTGTATTACCTAGATATTATTTTCCGATGGGCACTGGCGAGCGGGTGATCACGGGGCGTGTAGTGTATGTGCGTGTGTGCGTGTGTGTGTGTGTGTGTGTGTGTGTGTGTGTAGGTACGCATTTGGCCAGCCGCTGCATTCGAAGCTGTTTTACGTTGTTTTTGTGTTTCTTGGCTAGGCCCGGAAACTAGGGACCGGGAAAAGGGAAGCCGGAGTGGTTCGTCGGGGGATGTTCTCCCTTTTTATTTTGATACTTTCTCATCTTTTTCTTACCGGTGTTCAGAGTGTGTAACTCCTCGGGCTCGAGGAAATGGGGGAGGGGCGGTGGCTCGACTCAGATTTATTCCCATAAGATTAGTGTGCATTTTGGAGGACAGGGAGAGAACCCGACAGGCCCAGACAGAATTCAAAAAGAGACTTTACTACTACAGTACTGGCTGTAGTGTTCTATTTCCGAAGTTGACGTGTCAAACATATCATGGTGCGTGATCAGTGTTTAGCTGGTGATGAATGTTGAGCCTTATGTTCATGAAGCCTCTCGCACATCCAAGACGGCATGGCATGTCGGGATATCACGCAATCATGGGCTTAAAACCGTCAAACCCTGAGTGTCTCCCTCTGTACCAGGGCCTTGAACGCCTCCTTATCGACTCATGCCATGTCGCCAGAAATCCGAATGTTGCAGCTTAGTCTTGCCGTAAAAATTGAACCGCCCGGATTTCATGGTCAAAACAACTGAGGTGGGTCGTCACACACGGAATGCCTCATGGGGAACTTCATGGCAAGGTATGAGAACCTCCAAAGGGCGGATGCCAAGTGCTATTCATATCTCGTCTCTAAACAAAAATTGCTAACTCTTGCGTCATTCGCCACACTTAACCCCGTCAGAATCCTTCTGCAGAAAGCAGCACATGCTTGCTGTGCCATTCACTCAATCATTCAACCTCTAAAGTGCCATGTCAGGGCTGGTACCATATCAGGATCTTCCAAACCGGTGTTTTCCGCCCCAGAACGAGCCGGGGAGAAAACGAACAAAGGACAAATGAATGAGATCCCTCCGATCGAACACTAGAGTCCTCCTTTGGTGTACCAAGCTCGCGGAGCTTGTGTTCGTTAGACCCCTTGAGCATTCTGTCGGTTCGCTCAAGGACCGAGCGAAGGAAGTCTTCCTCAAACCGAGCACGCGCAGTACCAACAGTGATCGTGTCGTCTATTTTTCTCTCTTGTGCTATCCTCAATCGCTCTCTCTCTCGACTTCTTTCACCGGCTCTCGGGCCTTAAAGTGGATGACCGAAATCCTGTCTGAAATCAGGGTGATATCGGTGACATAGCGAGAGAAGGCATTTTGCTCAAGGTCATCGAGAAGCTTCTTGATGCGCTCTTGCAGGGACGGGTTCTTGTGTATCTGGAAACATCGTGGGGCAACTTCTTGCCCAACCTGTAGTTAGAGTCTAGGCCGGCTCGCATAAGATTGTCGTCTGCTTCTTCGACGGCATTAGCCTGAGCTTTGGTGGGTTGGTTTATCGTGCGCTGATTATCGTCATGCTGTTCAGTGTTCATTAATCTCGAGCTGGCCTTCGGTCTGCTAGCCAGGAGGATTATTAGGGTTCCTCAGGTGCATCAGAGCCTAGAGGCATCCAAGGCCGCTCCCGTAATTGTAAGATCATACAGATGGAAGCTCTCTCTTCAAAACCAGGCAAAATCCCATAATTTATTACCCGCTGGTTCGTTTTGAACTTGGTATTTTCGGGATCCTGCAAGTGCCGAAGTGTTCGGCTCCGGGAGCCCCAAAGCGATATTGGACGTCGCAGGCGTCTCGGAGTTCTCGATGAATGATCCCCTCATACCCAAATTCTTGGAAGATTCGTTGTCAGAAGAGGAGGATGTGCGAGACGAAGGGTTAATTTGCTCGTCCCGGGGCTGGCCAGGCTCTTGGTCTGAGGCGACGTCCCTCTAGGCAGTCTCCCTGGTACCAGAAGTGACTGGCTGCTGAGTGGTCTGTTCCGTCGCACTCGCCCTGTGTTCGTCTCCGGATTCACCCAGGGAATTGTTAGATGTTTCCCGGATGGAGCAGTGATAAAGGGCAACGTTTTCAGGCACTAGATGGCAGACTTCCAGCAGCCACTCATGGAACGAATACTTCCGCATCTCACTTGGCATCATCCAGCCCTCATCCGCCCATTCCCCAGGGTACCACCCAGCAAAATCATAAAAGTCGTCAATCACGAACTCTTGTGCAGGATGGAGTGGATTGGGCAGGAGTATGTAATCGTTCCGCGGCTCTTTGGTTTTATATCTCTCTCTGGTATAAACGTAAACTCTCGACAGGCTGTGACGCGCAAGTTTTTCCGTCAACCTTGGACCTTCTTAGTCTGGTGAGTATTGAATCGATGGCTATTGGAGGACCTCGGAAAAACTAAACCGCGGTCCTGTGCCCCCGAAATTGTCCGAACCACCCTAAAGAGCGGCTGCTTGTTCTTGGCAACATCTTTTATATGATCGAAACCGTACGGATAGTTGGCAACTTGTGCGTGTGGTTGTGGCCAAGGGTAATGTGATCGACCTTACGGACGAAGAGGTGTCTTATGAGGAGGGAGGATCAGGATGGCGTCGCGAGCATAATCCGGGCCGCTATCGTCAGCCGTCGCACCAGACTCCGTGCTGGCGTCTGAGTCGTAGTTGGACTCGTGGTCGGACTCATGGTCACCCTCCATGGTCGATGTCTTGCTGGGGGTCAGTAGGGGAATTAGAACCAGTTGAGCGGTGTTGTAACTGATGAAAATTAAGTAGCCTGTGCGGCATTCTGCTTTTGATTGAAGAATGATACGAAAACATGACCAAGGTACCTAATTGGATGGGACGACATGTTGAAGTGTGCCCAATGGACGGCGAGGCTTTTGTGCCATGGAAGATGCTAGACATGAAGAGAAATCCAGATTGCAGTATTGGTTGGTTGAGGTCATCTAGGATGGCCGTTGGTGTCCCCATACACGCCCTCCTCCAGCTCTCTCTCATCTTACCAGTTGTTTATAATCACCGATTCCTTCCTCGTCGTCCATTAGGAAAACTTATCATCCCATATGGCGAATCTAACCATCGACTCGCCTTCATCGTGTGCGAATTTCCATGCTGAAATTGAAGATGAAAGGCAAATGAAAGAACGCCACGAGTTCACTGCCGTTCAAGACCAGCGACATAGCATGCTGGGATCATATACGACCGTCTTGACGGACGAGTGACACTTGGGTCATACCAGGTTTCCATTGTTTCTGGGGCATATACACAACCCAACGATCACGGTGATGCCAGCGAAAACACTTCGGACGTAAGAGGCCTCGATTATTCACAACTTCATAACAGATCCGGAGTAACAGGGTGCTATGTATCTGAACTGTTGCGGACACTGAATTCATTCAGCTGATAGAGCTCCACTGTACAGGTGCTCAAATGATGCTCATTCAAATACTTACGAGACACCAGCAACGACGACTTCGATGAAGTCGAGGGCGACAAAAGATAGCAGGAGAACACTGAGCTCCCAAGCCTTTTAAGCCCAAACAGGGGCATCTCAATCCAGCTCCCCCGCAAACCAGTGGCTATTAGCATCTTACCTTCATCAGCAACCAATCATAGTGCAAACAAATACCAGCCAAGGTAATATATGTGGATTTTGGATTTGACGTTTAAGTATGCAGTGGGTTAGACTAACTTGCAATCATTCGAGTACTTGTTTACGTTAATGAAATTATTAAACTTTAGAGAGATAAGTCTACGCTAATTCTTTTTTTTCTATATAATACTAAGATACGAAGGAACTAAAGATGCTATACCGCCGATATATTAAGTCAGGAACTACCGCGAGAGGCGGCATAGATACTTTCCTGACTTGCGACTGACGGAGCTGAAGCCATTGCGGTAATGCCCACCAACCATGCTAGTAGTATCGTTGGTGAAGACCCAGTATGGCAAGGTCGATGGATGGATATGACTGTGTGTATGACGTCGACTTTATTGGGTGGCCCCAGCTTATGGGGGGCTACGTGTGAGGGCACAAAAGAGAAACGAACTAAAACAACGTCCAATAGATGCAGCAGGTAGAGGAGAGACTTTTGCGTTGCAGGAGCGAACTGTATTTTTACAGTGGTCTGTGAAGCGAGTAAACTAGACCGTCCAGAAAACCCAACCACACGCTGGCAGGCCTAATAGACAATAGCCATGTGCCTCCAAGTCATGACTACCGCAATTGGAAACTAAGGTAGCACAAATAAGGGTCGCCGGGTTTTCAGGTCCGAAGTTCGTCTGATTCGCCGGCCGTTTGTGGAGTTAGATCGGATCGATGATGGATCGATGACCAGTCCAAGCCCCCTCCCCAGAAACAGTTCGTCTCATCAGCCCCGTGAAAGGACCCAAACATCACTTCAAAATGATGTCAAATAGCAAGAATTGCTAGGGAAAGCCTCCCATAAGTAAGCGGCGTCGGGTTTCATCTGGAGCCATGAGTTTCCATGCATCGGTTCTGCTGGCTCATCGCTCGTCAACACATCTCAAACAACACAGAAATACACATTACACAACACAGCAAGCCACGGCGCAAGCCTACCTCGTCCGTGCATAACTCGATCAAACGGCCTTTGACGATCTGATTCATTCTGCATTGTTTCTTTTCCGCCCCCAGATCGATGAAAAAATAACGGCATCATAGACATTATCCCCCCCCCCCCCCTAGCCCCCCGATTCCCCGAGTTCGCCAAGTGATGTCATTACACCTGCGTCATTGCGCGCGCTTACCCGTCGCCGAAGCATTCTTCTCAAAAGGAATCTCTAGAGCTTATCATTCTAGACTTCCAGTTGCATTCAGAATTGCCCAGACAAACCCGGTAACCCAATTCTCGCCAACGCTTCACACACCCACCTCTACACAACGCCAGTTTTCCACGACTGCCGCCATGGGCTCCAACAGCTTCGACGCGGACTGGAAGAAGGCCGCACCGTACCTCCCTCCCGACCAGGCCATGCCCGACGGCAATGCCTTTGAGAAGGTCATACGCGGAGCATGCCACTGCGGCCAAGTGTCCTACTGGCTGCGCAAGGACAGGCCCCTGGCCTCCAAGTTCTGCCACTGCCGAGACTGCCAAAAGATGCACGGCGCACCGTTCCAATGGGCCGCCATTTTCCACAAAGAGGACGTCGCCTTCGAGCGCGGCGTGGACGGCTTGTCCTTCTACAAATCCAGCGACAAGAAGGCGGTGCACGACCTGCCGTGCAAGGTCAGCTGCGGCCACTGCGGTAGTCGAGTCCTGGACGAGGGGAGAAATATGGTTCTCCTGTTCCCTGGACTGCTGCATTTCGACGAGGAGAAGAAACGGAAGCACTTCAACGTCCAGTGAGTATCGGCCAGTTGGCGGACCGGATAGATGACATTGGAGTTGCTGACAGTCTATATGTATAGGATGCACATCTTTTATAGTCAACGAGTCGTCGACTTGCCCGACGGCAGGCCAAAGTGGGCGGGTCTTGATGAAAAGAGCGAGGAGATGGAAGAAGAGATGGAGCAGGAAGTTGACGAGGTCAAGGAAGAACTGGAGCATGATCGCAAGCGTGCAAAGCGTGATTGATACGTCGCAATCTATTGTAAATATAGTGTAACATCATAGCATCCAGAACCAACCAACGCCATCTAATCCTGAAATCGCTAGCCACCATCACATCCAATCTATAAAAATTTCTACTTTATTCCTCTCACCAATTGAAACTTTCTTGGAAGTATTCAATTCTTGAGTACCCTCTTCCGAGCATTTCTACCGCGCTCTTTCTAGCATCATCTGCCATGACGTTCGGTCCGCATGCCACGACCGCAAGACGACTCTTCTCGGCCACGGTCGTGGCATCTTGCACCTCCTCCCTGACATCAGGGCGGCCGTGCAAGAGCCGCGCCTGCTCGGGCCAGTCGTCTGGTCTCTCGGCGTTGGATGCGAGACTGCTCTGGGTGACGTAGATATCGACAGACAATTTTCCGGTATCAAACGCACCTTGGAAATCTTGGCGGAGTACGTCGGCTGCGAAGCTCAGCTCGCGGACAGCCCACACGATCTTGACGGAACGGGCGCGGGAGGACGCGCGGACGAGGTGTGCAAGATGGGCGAGCGGGACGACGACGCCGCTGCCGCCGACGATGAAGAGGAGGTGGTCGAACTGCGAGAATGGCTGGGTGTGTCCGTAGGGACCTTCGACGAAGACGCGAAGGCGTGCTGGACGGGGCCAGTCTGCGGCTGCTGCTTCCCGCAGGCGACCCGTGAAGCTGTCGTACGGTCTGATGAGGAAGGTCATCGAGGGCGAGCCGTTGCGGGGTTGGAGCTCGACTTCGGACACGGGCTCGACGGTGGCGTTTTCGCCTGCCACGAGTAACGGTGTCTGTTCGCTGGAGAACTTCCTAGCGTGGTGGGCGTTCAAGGTGGTGCCTGCCATGGTGGTGCATGCCATGGTGAAGGGGTGGCTTTCCCAGAAGCGCTTGTCGGAAAGGACGTGGAGGTAGTAGTACGTCCCCGGCTTTGGCTCGTAGTAGCTGGTGGAGTAAGGAATGCTCAGGCGGATGATGTTGGAGTTGGCGTCGTAGGTTGCCAGGGCGAAGGTGTTCCAGAACTTGAGGTTGAAGCTGAGGGTTCGCGACATGCGGAGGACGCGGTCGCCTATCCAGATGTATAAGGGCACCCAGAAGAGGATGTCGAACTGGTGGTTGAAGATGGAGACATGGCTGAGGGGTGTAAGCAATGGAAACAAAAGCAGTATTGGGCCGACTTACCCGAGCATGGTGACGAGTGTCAAAATGGAAAGAAGAATGTGGAATATGAGGAAGAGCTCATATTGTTTGCGGCGCATCCAGAAGACGGAGGCGACGAGGAGGAAGATCATGCCGAACATGGCCTTCTTTTGTCAGTATATGAACTAGAACTGGGAAGGGGAGATACTCACGAACCAACCCGCCCACCAGAACATCTGGGTCCACCACCACATGAAGTATGTCCAGCCGCCGTCTCCAGGTCAGTTAGACAATAAACTCAAAACAAAAGATCGCAACGCTTACCGTCCAAGACAAGGATAATGTAGACAACAGTATGGATGAAGGCCTGCAGTGTCGAGACACGCGCCACCCAGCGATGGAAGTTGTTATAGGTGCCAAAGTCCCATCCGGTGACCCACATCAGCAAGTTATTCCTCATGCCGAATAGCCAGATGATTGGGAAGTTGGCGAAAGAGATGATGCCGGTTCGGTCGGCGACGTAACGACCAAGCTGCTTCCACATCAAGGGCCAGCTACTATTATCAGCCACATGTTCAGGTCTGAGGACAAAGAGGCGAGCTTACTACATGTGCCCAGGAACAAGATAGTAGCCGTAGCAACAATACCAGGTGTTGAGGGCAATGAAGGCGAAGATTGTTAGGCTTTGGATACGAGGTGGTATGGTGCACCAGCCCAGGTTCTGCGAGCATCGATATCCGAAAGTAGCTGGGATCGTGATGTATCGTTTAAGCCAAAGCGACGCCCAGTGAAGCATATTGGGCTTCTTCCTCGCATCCCACTCTTGGTTTTTGAGGCTGCCAATGGCGGAGATGAGGCGTGCTGCCAGTCCTCCAGCGCATACGATGAGCCAGAATACGATGACATAGAAGCTGTCCGATAGTCAGCAACGTCCCGGCCTCGGATGGCAATTCCTACTCACCCATATCTGTAATGCCGGGCGTACGTATACTCAACCGATTCCTACCAGTCGTAAGCGCCTCCGAGTAGATTTGAGGCCTAGGAATTAGCATACCAACGAGTCATACCACAGCTTCCAAAAGCTGTCCTCCGGCAGCACAACATCATTCAACACCGTCTCCGCCACAGACTCCTCTTTCGTCAACCTCCTCAGCCTGGCGATGTCCTCATCCGAATACCCAGCGACGATTTCGAACGGAGGCAGCGAAGTATTCATGTACCTTTGGCACGTCTCGTTCTGCGCGTTGAGCCCACGACCGCGCTCTACCACATCGCAGTGCACGTCCGCGCAGAGATACAGCGACTTGATGTGGAGCAGACTCTGACATGACTGGACGAGTTTTGACTTGGCCGGGGCGGTATCGTTGAAATGCGGCGCACGGATGGTGTTCTGGCACGAGTCAAAGCAGAAACCGCCAGAGGCAGCGGCGGCATGGGCTGTTGTAGCGAAGAGGAGGGTTGCGGCGGCGGCGGCGGCGGCAAGCCCAAGCGTCGGGGACCGAGACGCCGGCGAAGACCACGGAGCGCGCATCACGGTTGGGAAGTCAGCATCTATGCCGTTTTCGTGGCTCGCCTCGCAGTGGGGCGTGTATTCACGATGCAGGATTCGAAATGTCTTTGCAGAGGCTGGCTGGTCTGGATGAATTTCTTTGCAGGGTACGCGAGCAAGAGTAGGAATGGAAGGAAAAGGCGAGGGGAGGAGGAGGAGACGGAAGAAGGAAGCAACCTCGGTGCTCCGAGGGTTTAAGTTTTGCGGGAAATGTTGCAGATCAGCAGGTCGGCAACATGCACTGAGGGAACTCTGGCGGGAAAAGGATTGGGGGAGAGGGAAATTTGGGATCTTATCAGATCATCTGATTACGATCCACTGGCTTAGGTTATCGCGATAATCCGCCGGCATCGGCCAAGCTTTCCGGTTGGTGCGCCGCAGCCTCGCTGTGCCGGGTCATTCCCTTCAGTGTAACCGCTGTTGCAGGCGGCAGACAGGCAGCTGCGTCACAGTGCCGGTGATGTGTCTCACTCAGCGAATCCCACGCTTTCATCCCGCTGGCGGCTCTTTTTGCTTATTTCAACCCAGCTGCTAGCTCCCACGGAAACCGACTCAAACATTCTCATGTACTGACTTCTAGTGCCTTTTGCCACCCACTTGGGTAATTACACTTTCTCACACAAATATTACGTGCCAAAGCGCGAAGAACTGTCGCAATTTGGCAAGATATAGTGGATCTTACATCAGGTACTAAGGTATCTTAACGGTGGCCCGGCGACACGGGACCAATGATACGGGCGGGACTAGCCGCTAAACTTTCGGGAACCGGCAAATGAGCGGGAAGTCACGCCTAAGGCCCTAAGCTCACCCGCCGTCACTTGGTCACTCAACGACGGAGTCAACGTACATGGGCACTCAGTACTCTCCGTATATCTGTGGTGTGGAAGTAATTTCAAACGAGAATCTTTTTCTTTTGTGAAAAAATGTCACATATTGATGCAGAGTCACGATCTATGTTGGCCAAATCACCAGATCCACCTTCCGGGAAGAGTGACCGGGCCAGGCCCATGCAGGGAGCCACCTCACCCGCGCTGCAAGGACATTCCCTTCGCACTCACTGACACATCACTACCCGACGCGCCGGAACCGCCGCACCTTTAACGTTCATCTCAATCTTTCGCCATCCGTCACCACGATTTCATCCAAAGACACGACCGACGACTCCAAATGATCCATCTCGGCTTTTCTCATGAACATGACTCACAGCCCCAGCAGACAAATGGCTTGTCACCCCCATGCCGTGCTTTGGTCACTTGCATCGTGTAGTTGCTATAACTCGCCAAACGCGCGTATTTACTGCAACCTTTTAAGAGATTGGTAAGCGTACACCGTAAAAATTGTGAAGCGCTCAGTTGAGACATTTTATGGTATTTATTTTGCGTGCCGTACTCGTTATGCCCCTTGGAATCCCCGCCACGAATGGAGTGAGAACTGGGACTGTCTGTGGTGATTCTCTTTTTGCGATATCTCATGAAAACTAGCAGCCACGACTGATACTCCTCGAACCACCTCGGAAACCATCAAATCCATGCACCGCCTCCGAAATCTCCACTCCTCCGAGGCCGCTGAGGAGCCTCGCCTCGAGGAGTAGCCACGATCTCAACCGGCCAGGTTCCCTGTGATACTCTTCCATCAGGACCTTCCGTGCTGTAGACCGAGGAAGTATTCCGTTGCTCATCAAACCTCTGCATCTCATGTGCCCTCGGGGGTGGAGGGGCCTTCGGGGGCGTACCGCTGATCATGTACGGCCCAGATATTGCTATGCTGTCCCTGCGATGAAGCGTGCCCTGCCGCTTCTTCTTCTTCTTGTTCCACATCCATAAATACACCACGGCACCCGTCAGGAGACCGAGAAACGCGAGCGCGCCGGCGATGCTGGCTGCCACGGCGCCCGGAGGGGTCTTGTCCTCAAATTCATTGTAGTCTTGCGTGGCCGTCGGTGAGGTGATGAGCCCAGTGCGAGAGGGACTTTGGGAGCTTCTAGTCTGTGTGCTGGTCGAATCAAGTGAGCTGGTCGCCGTCGGCAAGGCTGTATTTCCAGTCGGCGTGGCCAGAAGGGTCCCGACTCCTTGGGTAGACCGGCATTCGTACAAGGTGAATGTCGAGGCGTCTTCCGTTGATAGCCATGTGTAGCACGCTGTATTGGGTCTCCATCTGCTGTTTTGAGGTGTCAGAACGCAAGCTTGCTTCTGCGTATCTCGAAAGACCTACCAGCAAAGCTGATCGTCGTCACATTCGTAAGCGATAACTTTCGACTCGAGAGAGGAGCCGAAGCACTTGGTCGGAACGGGCGACTTGCAGCCTGCGTAAGAGCCCGACGATGTGCATGTTTCTTCTGGCTTTGTACAAGTCCAAGGGCGTTCAATCATGGGAAACCTGGAAATTAGTGAGATAAACCAGGAGAAATCATTCCAAGAGGAAAGCGACAAACCTCAAGGTGGTGACGGGAAATTGTACGTAGCCGCAGGTGTTGGGTCCTTTGGAGGCAGGAGCAACGGCGGCATTGCCGCCTGGAACATCGTGAGCGATCGGATCCTCCATGGTGCTTCAGTTGACACCATGAGAAGGAAAGAGAAACTATCAACAATGTGCCGTGAGAAAATGCCTCTTCGATGGTGAGAGTCAAGAATAAGTCAGTTGTGCGAAACGGCCGTGATTAACGGTCATTTAGGTTGCGGCAGAAAACAGCGAAAAGGTGAAGTGCCTGTTTACAACCAGCAGTGAATCATTTTCAGCTCAGTATGTAGTGGAAACCAGTCATTAGGCTCAGTTTGAGCAACCGGGTGATAGAAATTCGCCCATCCCCAAACATACACGAGCAACGACGACTTGGCACAGCGGTAGTTATTTTCCAAGCCCAAACCCTGGGTATATCGTATCCATGAACCAAATAAAAACAAAAGAACATTTTCCTCGCTTCGAGGATTAAAGACTCCAGAACCCAAGGACTCTACCGCCTCAGTTGTGCTGCGGCATGTGCATGCCCTCCTTCTGTGGCTGGTATCCCTGAACGATCGGCCCCGTCGACAGACGAGCCTGGACTTCCTTGTCCTGCTGGATGAGGGCGCAGCAACCGCACCAGTAACTGACGCAGCAATCGCTCATACCGGAACCCTTGATGCCGAAGCGCTCGCGGATCTCGCCGCGCTTCATCATGGCGTAGATGCATCCGCAGCCCGTGAACCAGGTGATGCCGCACATGAGGAGACAGTCGGTGTTGACGGCCTCGTACGTCTGCATCGTGGGGTCACGCATGCGCTCCGATGTCTTTCCAAGAACTGAGAAGGAGGAAGGGGGTTCATGTCAGTGATTGTGTCATGGTTGAAGGCATGGAAGAGGGTTTTGTGACGTACGCAGGCATGGCAGGAATGTGCCGAGCAGGCAGGTATCGCATGGTCCGCAACTACAGATGCCGGATTGCCATTCTTGATTCTGCACGTTGGCGCCTTGAGTGTGCTCCTGCTGGATCGGCACTTGCTGTTGGCCAGCGTACTGGTGCTGCTGGTGTTGCTGCTGCTCTTGCTGCTGCTGGTGTTGTTGCTGTTGCTGCTGCTGCTGGTAATCCATGATGAGGGTTGCGAAAGGTTTCTAACGTCGATATGAAATACCAATTACAGACACCGCTGATGGAATTCCAAAGGGGCGGACGACAAGACGAGGTACGTTCGTAGACGGAGACGGATTCGAGAAAAGGTCTACGAGGGGTGGGAGACGGCGTTTGATATACGGGGAAGCCAGGGAGGGAAGGGGAACAAGACACGGAAACTGGACCACGCGTTTGAAAACGGGAAGAAACTAGGAACCGCCAGAAAGGCTGAGATGAACGGATGCAGAGGGGCTAATAACAGCTGGGCAACAGCGAAATAGACCGGAATGGGTTTAAGCTGAAGCAGGGCGTCACACAAGAATATCACCCGTTCACTGCCCTTCTGAGACCCACGGCAACTCAGCTGAGAGGAACAAACAGAAAGCTTCAGCAACTTTACCTCGACCCCGGACCCGCGCTAGGCCGTTAAGGTAGACAACGCCAATGGGCGTGTGGAGTGACCAGCTCTCGGTGGGGAAAACAAGTCGTGTCTTGCCTGCCCCTTCTCAGCTTGACACTCGTCAATGCCTGAATCCTTTGCTTTCTCGTGCTGGGATAAGAGGCGTTGTAGGCAAGGCCGGATTACTGCAAACATGAGGAAGGTAGAGCTTGTTAGAGGGATCCCATGCGCTCGGGCGGTCGGAAGAATTTTTTTTTTTGGCCTGACGAGCGAGCACCTGTGGCTTGCTTGTCCGACATGGTGATTGGGACGAAGAGTTGTCACATACGTGAAGGCAGCAGTCAGGCCAAGCACCGGACATGGACGCTAACGCTGCGATGGCGTCCTAAGGCTGAGCTTAGCGGGCAGTGTTGCAGCTGCTGATGCAGGGGACGGGGGCCTTGTTCCTTTTCTCATTTGCCAATAGACAGACACTGGACTCAGAATGGGTGGTGGGCGACGAGCTGGTATGTTGGAGATTATTTGTGTGAGATGAGCGGCCTTTGTTGGAATCGAGCTCTGTGCCGTTTGCCGTTACCGTCTCATCCTATTATGTGTTGCATGCTTCGTGAGCAAAGAGGGCAATAAAAGTGTCTTTCCATGATTCCCGGTATTCATTACTCAATCCGCCATAGCTCGATGATCAGGAAATCGGGCTTACGGTGATCGTCGTCGCCAGGCAGAGAGACATGACAGGTGAGGAACGATACTCGTCGAGGGGGAATGTTCAGCTGTGAACTCACCTTAATTTTTAGGGCAAGCTTTTCCTTGTGGCCCCTGTCGCCGAGCCTGCAGGACCCAGGAGTATCGACGGACAACCTTGGAAACTTCCGACAGCGGTGACGCTGGCTAAGTTGGGCTTAAACCCGCCGAAGGGTGTCCTCAATCTCAGCCTCACATCAGAGCTGCAACATTCTGTTCTCTCACATTTGAACACTATCTACTAATTTCATCCTCCAACAGTGGCTGGCTATATATGTATATGGTATCATCTCATCCAGCAATTTTTTTTTTGAATTATCATGATGCATCATTTGTCGTTCTTGACCCTCTTTATCCCGACCTCAACCTTCTCGCGGACCCGTCGACTCATAATAACATAATCCGGCACAAACACCTTACCCCTCAGTTTCCTCTCTCCTGGCGAATTCGGGTCCTTCTCAAACCCAAGTTTCTCATAGAACCCGCGCGCCGCCGTGTTGGCGACGAAGCATGTCAGCATCACCTTTTCGGCGATGGGGATGCTCTCCGCCACGGCGACGAGGTAATCCATCAACTTGCGCCCCATCCCCGTGCTGTACCACCGTCAGCCAAACAAGATCCCGCAATCTCAAGCCGTTGTACGCGAGTGCCGGACTCTCGGCTGATGTGAGCGGACGGGAACGCCTCGAAACCCGAACGCCAGGCCGTCGATTGCGAGAATCGTGGACTTACCCTCTCAACTCCTCCAACAGATGAATCTCGTAGCAATAAACCACCGGCTCGCCCTCCTCGAACGTGGGCATCAGGCTCGTGAAGCCACATATCCTCCCCTCGTCTTTCTTCTCGCCTTCAGACGTCGATGCTTCTTCCTTGACGAGGATGTACCGTAGCTCTGGACTCCTCATCTCCTTGATCTTCTGCGCTGGTTTCCACCCGTCCGCGGAAGCGCGATAGTCGGCCCCGCTGGTGTGCTCGACGAGGTCGAAGCACGCCTGCATCTCATCCGTCGAGAGCTTTGCCGGGGATTTCAGGCAGAGCGAGTAAGTTTTCTGGGTTGTCGGATGCGTCCATGATGTCCAATCTGCGCTGTGTTGGTTTTTGGAATGAGCTCTTTGAACCCCGTGATTTGAGGTGTAAGTGAGTATCCCGCCATGACGAGTGACGAACCTTGGGCGTAGATGATCCCTGATGAACTCCTCGTCGGCTTTGCGGTTCGCTGCCTCGATGGGATTCGTCGGCGCCCTACGCCGTTTTCCAGGTGGCATTTTGAACAAGAACGACAATCACTCGAGAATGCAGAAGTTGATCGAAAAGTAAACAGGGAAAATTAAACCCGACTCCAATATTGTCAAGGTTCTTAACTTGCATGGTGTAAATCCTCTGGGCGTCTACTCCCCCCAACGCGCCAGACGCGTCCGCTAAACCCCCCAAACCGTGGGGCCTTTCCGCAGCCCCGGAAGGACCCCCGAAGTTTCCCCGTACTGACCTCATCCACCCAAAAAGTTTCCACACCAGCATCACACTCTACTGTGAGCCGCGAAAGCTCAAAGAGATATCAGTCGCATCACTCGCAGACTTCAGATGTAGTCGCTCTGATCAACTCGGCCCCTGATGCCCCCCTTCACCCCTCTGTGGTCTCTTGCCCGCAGCTACTCCACCGGCTCGGCCAGGTCGCGCCTCGGGAGGACGCTTAGTCTAGATCATGTATGTACACTCACTTCATCATCAAAACCCCGTGATCCTTGCGAAGGTAATGCTCATAAAAGTCCTCTCAGTTTCTCCAGCGATCTCGTGCTCTCTCCCTCTACCGCGAGATCATCCGCGGTACTCGACGGATTGAAGACCCGACTACCCGCGCAGAATCTCGCCGTTATGCTCGCGACGAATTCGAGCGTCACCGAGATGTGACGGACATTGTATGCCTTTCACCCATAGCCTGCACGCACAACGAACGAAGCGTAACTGACCTCGAGACCAGGGCCATATCCGCTACCTCATCTCTACGGGCAAGACGGAGTTCCAAGGCATGGAGCGGTACATTGAAGGGATGTAGAGTGATTTGTATATCAACTGTATAATACAACGCCTTTGGAATCATGCCGCCGGACAGCTCTCGATGCCGCAGACATTTCTGGCCGGGGTTTTGCTTCCTTTCTCTCTTCTTCGCAACATTTGGTGAATCAGCTGTTCCCTGTGTGAGGGTATCATCTCATCTCTGTCTATGGTCCACAAAGATCACCTTTGGCCTCATCCTCTTCGTAATGTACACGTACCCAGGCACCCGACTCAGGTTAATGAATCTCGCCTTGCCTTCATATCATCGATCTAAGACTGGCGCTGCTTGTGCCTGGGGTTTGCCTTGCAGATGACGTAAAGGTATCCGTTGTGACGCTTGCCAGCCTTGCGACGGACGATCTGTCAAGCGCGTGTCGTTAGCACCAGATGTACCATCAAGATCATTTGCTATGAATCCTCCCGTCGTGCTATATTCCGCATGCCACCCTCGCACACGCTATTCCATACCCAAGCCCCGTTACCCAACTTTGCATTCTGGCCCCGTGTAATGTCCACCTGTGCACCTGAAAGAGAAGAAAGCTCACCTTGCAGTGCTCACACCTCTTCTTGACGGAGCTGTGCACCTTCATCCCCCTCGTCTGCTGCACGATCGCGTTACCAACGGCGGCACTGCTCTTGCCGGCGAACAGAGCCTCGCTCTTGATCATCGGCTGCCTCGTCATGACGGCCGTCGACATGGCGCGCACGGCGATCTTTTGCGAGCAGCATTGGGGGCGGACGGCTGCGCGGGCGGTTGTGAGGGAAAGGGCCCGGAAGGAGGCGGCGAGGGAAGCCATCTTTTTTTCTCTTTCTTTTCCCCTCGTAGGTGTTCCGGCAGAGTGTCGATCGTATCTGGGATGCGGAGGTAGCCGTCACGAGTCGACGGAGGCGATCGTTCGGTGTCGAGGAAATTGTGCGCCGGGAGAACGGTCGGTCTTGTGGGGACTACGTGCTTCGCGATGGAGGTCGGAGGGCCCTTGATGGCTTCACTGCGGTGGGAGCATTTTCGCCGGTCTTGGCTCCGTCACGTGGCTGATTGTCCGTGCGCTTATCGCGGTTTTGGGGGTGCTTATCGGCGCATGCGACATCGGACGAAAAAAGGATCGGACGAAAAAAGGTTGCGGACCGGGATTTCGACGATCTTTCAGGTCGTGACTTGTCCTGCTGCTCTGCTGGCAATCGATATAACACAGGTTCTACCAGGACTAAATTCTGCGTTTCTGGGTCATCTCATACATACAATTAGTTGGTCACATGAAGTTGCAGGTTGGTCTAAGTGGAATGCCACCTGCTCAGCCAAGGTAACCTCCAACTGCTGTTTCGACTGAATAGCATCAATCATATTTCTTTGCTTTTCTCTATAATCCCTTTTGATGGACCTCAACGTCAACCTATCTACCGTTTGGAACTCTGTCCAACTGATTCAAAACTCCCAACGCCGTACTGAGATATAACCACATGCAGACTCTATGAACATGCCCCCGAATTTCAAAATATTTTCCCGACCACTGACTTTCTTAGCTGCGGAGGAAAGTCTTGAAAACTCCTGATTGACTGCAGTCCTCCCAGGGGTATCCAATCTCGGTCAAGAAAATCTCAAGATCCTCAACCTCTTCGTCGGGGCAGACGATGCCCGCAAGGACCTTGGCCACGTCACCCCCGTAGTTTCTGTAGTTGAATAGGCTAATGTTGAACTTTGGTCGCAGGGTGCGGAGGAACTTCTCCAAGGCACCGGGACGCTCGGGGAAGTTGAACATGTAGAGACGCTCGTTTGCGACGTTTGAGCGTCCGCCGACCAGGTAACGGATGTGGCTCTTGGCGAGTTCGTCGCCAGAAAGATCTGTCACGGCCATGTCGTCGGCCCGCAGGCGCTGAAGGAGGGTCTGAAGCTCCTGGGTCCTCTGCGACGCGGGCGCCGTCAGGGAGATACCGATAAGAACGTTGGCAACTTCGTCCGTGGCGTAGCGGTAGGAGAACTCGGTGACGGAGTGCGGCAGTATGGTGTTGATGAGATTGGCGAAAGCGCCAGGCCTCTCGGGAATACTGACGGCCAACAATGCCTCCTTGCCCTCACCCAGCGTAGCGCGCTCGGCAACGAAACGAAGGCGGTCGAAGTTCATGTTGGCACCGGAGGTAACGGCGACCATGTTCCTCTTACGGTCGCTCGGGTTCTGCGTCACGTACTTCTTCAAGCCAGCAATGGAGAGCGCGCCGGCGGGCTCGAGACCCGCGCGGGTGTCGTCGTACATGTCCTTGATGGCGGCGCAGACCTCGTCGGTCGTAACCTGAACAACCTCGTCGACAACATCCTTGCAGAGACGGAACGTCTCCTCGCCCACTGTCTTGACCGCAGCACCATCGGCGAAGAGCCCGACGTCCTTGAGAAGAACGCGTTCGCCCTTGGCAAGGGATTGCACCAATGCGTTGGCATCGTATGTTTCCACGCCGATGATCTTGACGTGCGGCGCCATGCGTTTGACGTACACGCCGATGCCGGAGATCAGGCCGCCGCCGCCGACGCAGCAGAAGATGGCATCCAGCTTAGACATGTTGATCTGGCCGAATAGTTCCATGCCAATGGTTCCCTGGCCTGCAATGACGTACGGATCGTCGAATGGGGGGATGTTGATGAGGCCATCCTGGGTGGCGCGGCGGGCGCATTCTTCCTTGGCCGCGTCGAAGTCGGCGCCGTGGAGCACGACGTGGCCGCCTAGTCTGGCAACGTTGAGATGCTTGATACTGGGGGTGCCCTCGGGCATCACGATGGTGGCAGGAATCTTGAGCTTGCGGGCTGAGTAGGCGACGCCTTGGGCGTGGTTACCGGCGGAGCAGCAGACGACGCCCTTCCAACTGACGGCAGGGTCGAGGTGGGCCATCTTGTTGTAGGCCCCGCGCAGCTTGAAGCTGAAGACGGGCTGCTGATCCTCGCGCTTGAGGAAGACATTGCATTCGAGGCGGTTCGAGAGGTTGACGGCGGGCTGAAGCGGTGTGACCTTGCAGGCCTCGTATACGCGCGAGGTTGCGGCGGCGATGAGTCTGAGGTACTAGCCATAACCAACAGTGTTAGCGTTTCGAATCTTCTGCCATTGAGTGACGAGCCGGGTTCTCTCACGTCCGGGTTTCCGTCAGGAAGCAGGAAGTCTTCCGGTACTATAGACTTGATGCGGTTGCGCTTCTCCTCGGGGGGTGTGGACGGGTTGGCGCTGTACTCGGTCAGGGACATGCCGTTTGGCTGTGGAGTGCGAGGGCGCGGGGGGTGGTCGCCATTGACGCCGTTGAGGGTGCCGTTTGTCATTACGGCGACGACGGGAGGTTCTGTTGAGCCGGACATGACTATGGGAACGTTGAAGAGAAAACGAGGGGACGAGTTGAGTCAGTGAAGGGGAGGAAGGTGGCCGGCATGGAGTTTTGTTCATGGTGGGGCACAATCGGAGGACAATTCGGTGTCGCGGGGTAGATATCGGACGGTTTTTGCGGTGAGCTGCGCTATTAGCAACGTGGGGATTGGCTAGAGCACCCCGGTCATGCTGCAGTACCAGCAGCGCCGGCAGCCGTTCTGCTGGGAGTCAGGGCGACATCGCTCCAACCTCTCCAATTGTAAGTGAAGACTGTGATTGTTTGGACCAAGATAGCTGCGCTAGGCTTATAGACGAAGTCTTGAAATTCGTCGCCTACTCGATTGGACAATATCTTATGGTGTAGTGTAGAAACGAAGACCAAATGGTAGCAATCGAAAGTCTCCGTCTTGAGTATTGCTGAATTGCTGGAGTTCCACAGTGACTTCAATCATGGAGCAGTCTGGTCCGTGCATCATTCTATTGGGTTAGAGCTGATTAGGTAAGGCGTTTGAGGTGATTTGGAGAAATCTGCTGTACGTAACCAGTTCTCCGAGCACCGGGATTTGCCGCAAATGTGCTCAAGGGTCGAGCTCCAGCACGCCTAGCCAGACCCCGAAAATCAGAGGGCCTCAAAGTCCATTTCATCATCGAAATTCGCCCATACAAGTCGCATGATTGCGGTGCCTCCTCGACCACGGCGAATCCATATCCACCACCACCATCCCGGCCAACCTAATTAAACTCCCAATCGTAATCTGGAAAACATGCCCGGTGACGACAGATTCCCAGTTCTCGATCGGCAGATGCCGTCGTCGTTCGACGAGAACAAGTAGGTTGCACGCGACACGCAGCTACCGCTCAACGCACGGCTTGCTAACAATGTTTCTGTCCCCAGCGAATTCTATGATGAGCGTGTTCTGCACAAGATTTTCCGCAAGATCAAGGAGGAGCCTCTCGTTCCTTTCGGTATGCCTACTTCTTTAGAATCACTCTTCACAGTCTCTCTGATACATCGCAGGATGCGGTCTCACTGTCTACGCCTTCTACGCCGCCTGGCGCGCCACCCGTCGCGGCGATGCCGTCCAAGCCAACAAGATGTTCCGCGCCCGTGTCGCCGCACAGGGTTTCACCGTTCTCGCCATGGTCGCCGGCAGCATGTACTACAACAAAGACCGCGAACGTACCGCCGAGCTCCGCAAGATCAAGGCCGAAAAGGATGCCGAGGAGAAGAGACAACGCTGGATCCGCGAGCTAGAGGCCCGTGACGAGGAAGAGAAGGCTATGAAGAGCTTGATGCAGGAGCGCAGGGCAAAGGCTGAGGCTCGCAATGCGGAACTTGTTGCGGCCGAGGAGAAGAAGAACCCTGGCGGCGGTGTCCTCGGTGCGATCGGGTTGTCGGGATGGAGCAAGCCCGGTGAGGGCGCTGCAATCGATGCGTCAGCTGAGGAGAAGAAGGAAAAAAAGGAGAACCCGAAGAGCTCACTAGGTGTTATTGGCGAACTTTACGGACGGAAGCCCTCGGACGGCTCGTCAGAGGACCCCAAGAAATGAACAACGAGGATGGCGTATTGTACCCATTGGCGGCTGCATTGTATAGTATTGGCATGGCATTGGCATCTGGGCGGACGACATGGCCGCAATGAGGACTCCGCTCCGTCGTATATAAAACAAAGGGAAATAATAGGCGCATTTTGGCTGGATTGATCGCGCTATATTTATTTACGGGAACGATTCCACAGGTTTTCCATGGTGCAGGACGCAAAGCTACTTGGCATTCAGCCAAAGAATGGAAACGATTCAAGGAAAAACTGGCTGTGGTTATGACTAAGACCAACATCTTTGCCATGGTCAAGTGGTCTGAGGACTTCATGATCCCACCTCACCCCGACAAAGATGTTCGGGAGATCATCACATGGAGGGGCAGGGGAGCTCGGGTCAGTGACGTTGCGGGGCACTGCTTCCAGTTGCCGCAGTGGCTTGGGCCCCCCCTGGCCCCTGGAACTCCAGCTTGTCACCCACAAGACATGACGCGCCCATCGCCTGGGGTAGACGGTAGGCCTGATCTGACACCTGCGCAGCTGGGGCGCTTCATTATGCAATAATTGCCCAGGTTTAGGTAAACTGCTACCGCTCTCCCGCCTTCCATTAATTAGTCCTCAACCTCTCCGGAAACCTAGCCATGGCTGTCGAAGACTGCTTCGCGGCCCATAGCATTGCTCGATAACCCTCCACCGATGCTTCTTGTTTCTAATTCACAAAACACACCATGGGTCAGGCACTATCCCACGAGACCCCGAGGCAGATGACGCACGAGGAGCTCGCTCGTGAACTGGTAAGCAGTCCTTATTCTCTAGGCCACCTCCTCATGAGGCGTTCTTCTGGCCAAACCTTTGCTAATGACGATGTCAACAGGCCAGCCGCTTCGCCGAAAAATGCTTCACCAACATCGAGTTGTACTCCTTCAAGGATGTCTTCAAAAGCCTGGCCGATACCCAGGGAGACATTCGCTACCTGAAAGAAGACACGATCGCTCGCTTCATCGAGATACCTGACATTCTCCATGTCTCCCCCGTCATATTCCAGATGGTGTCTTACATCGGCGCTTTCCCGTTCCTCCAGGATGCTCCCGCTGTCCTCGGTCTTGAGCAGATGATCATGGTCGTCGTTGTCATGACAGCTAGGTATAAGCGGGTCCTGGCCAAGGGGGCGCGCGACCGGGCCAAGCTTCTGTTCAAGAGCCTTGCGGTTCATGATAGAAAGGCTTCCGTAACCGCTCTCGAGGTCTCGAACGCGGAAACCCAGGAAAGTGCCCATAACACCGCGATGGACGAGCCAGCCAGAAGCCACGCGTCTGGCTTTGCTGTGGACGAGCCCGCTGGGGACGAGGACGACGAAGCTGACGACCTTGAAATTGCAGCTTTCGAGCTGCTCGATATCAGCGACGCTGTCCAGCAGGGAGACGCTCCCACAGTCCAAGGTGCCATGATACCAGCAGATAACTTCCGCAAGCTCCTAATGTTGCTCATTTTGGTAGCCCCACTTAGTCCGCAGGAGAGGCTATCCATGTACGCGACCAGAGTTGTAGGCGATGAACTTGAGAATCTTCGGGTTACCGCCGAAAACATCCTGGCCGCCTTCCTGAATGTCGAAAAAGCACCAGGTATCACGTTCAGCCAGTTCAATCGCGTTATACCCGTTTGCTTTCCTTACCTCTTCAACGGCTTCAATGCATTGTTCGAGCGTTTCCTGTTTTCCAAGAATCTGGATTTCACCAAACACAAAGGAGTCGACCCAGCCACCGAAAAACCTCTCAAGGACGTCGTTCAGCCATTATTGCAAGATACTTCTGATATCCTCAACTTGAATGTACTCTCCCAATTGTCGTTCTTCCTTCCCGGATCGGACCTCTTCCGCCGGCTCAGACTACTTTACTCGGGCAGTGACGCGGGCTTCTCGATGGGCAGCTTCGAAAGCAAGGTATTCAATTGGAGAGCTCCAACGATACTTCTTGTGCGCGGCAGCCGCATCGATGACGACCCTCAGGGTAGCCAGGAAGCAACCTTTGCGTCTTCAATCCCACCGCGGCGCTTCCCGCATGGTAGCAAGGGTGAGCGCCTGACGTTTGGCGTCTACATCAGCCCACCTTGGAAGCATACAACCAAGGAATGCTTCGGCGAAACAGACAGCGTACTCTTCCAACTAGAACCCGTTCACGACGTGTTCCCTGCGTCAAAGTACAACTCAGACTACGTCTCTTTCACAAAGCCGCCGCACAATCGGGCTATGCTAGGCGTAGGATGCCCTCACCCTCGACGGACACAAGCTCATCGACGAAACACAATCTTATCTCTCGGCTCAGTCTCACTCTTGCTTGATGATTCGTTCGAGTATGGCGTGTTCACACATGACTGGACGGCAGGCGGCGGCGCGTTCCAGACCAGCGTGACCCGCAAGTTTGACTTCCAAGACAGATTTCAAATCGAAAGTCTTGAGGTATGGGGCTGCGGCGGGGATGAAGAGGCAAAGGGACAAGCCGAGAGATGGGCCTGGGAAGCACGCGAGGCAGAGGCTCGACGGAAGATCAACCTTGGGACGGGCGATATCGAGGCGGACCGCGCCCTGCTGGAAATGGCTGGGCTCGTGGGGCAGAACCGGAGTGGTGGTTCTGCCGCATGACGGCATCATCGCTCACCCATGGTCCACCGCATCTGGACCATTGCATGACAGTACAGCTTCTGCATTGTTGGGAAAGTATTTAGATCGGGGTCGCATTCTGGTTTTAGGCGTTTTGGTTGAGCACTATTCAAGTTACGGCATGGGAACAATGGAATGAACTTGGTCAAGCCGCCAAATTGTTCTCATATGGTATTCCATGGAACCTGGTCGCCGCGTTTCGTAGGACCTTTCCATGTCCTGCACATTGAAAGTTGTTTGGGGTGCAAAGTCGATCGACCTTTATGATGAGAGGGGCAAACTAGTATTAAATTGCGGTCTGAAGCTGTACCATCTTCCACAGCAGTTCTAACTCATCATCACAGCTACTGAAAGTGCTCATGCTCAATACATTTCGTTCCATCCGTTCTCTACTGGGCTTTGGAACAGAAAGCTCAATCACTTTCTTGGTAAGGTTCGAGAAGAGCGGGAAGTTGGGAGCCGTAGACCTCCTCGAGGGTACGGAAGAGCTTGGTGTATTCACCATATTCGACGTCGGCATTGAAGTAGTTGTAGGTATCCTGGTGTCTGAGTTGGGCCTTCATTTGGTTGACGTAATCCTATCGAGCATGTCAGCGTATAATCGCCATCTCAGGCCAAGAGTGACGTTACATCGAAGGCGAATTCAAGGTTTGTAAGAACGCGCATAATGCGAGCGTTGGCGTAAGCCTGGCCCTTGGAGAGGCTCGACTTCCAAATCAGCAGCCTGAGCAGGGGCTTGAAGCCGAAGCGGTTGACCCACGGGATCGGACGGACGAAGACGGGAACGCGGGAGGGAACAGGAGCGGGAGCGGCGGGATCAGGAGCGGGCGCGGCGGTGGGGGCTGCGGTGGCCACGGGGGTGGCGGCCTGGGTTCCCGGAGCTTCGTCGTCGTCGTCGATGACCTGGCGGCGTTGAAAGAGGCCCTCAGAATCCACAACAGCAGGGTTGTTGACGATGCTCGGTTGAGGGAGCCAGGGGGTCAGACGGGTCAATTGCTTCTCGAAACCGGAGAACTGAGGGGGAAGGGGGGGCGCGCGTGTTAGTTTGATTGGGGTGTGAGCGTTCGAGGGGCTTTGAAGTTTACCTCGTAGTGGCAGCGGATGATCTGGCGCTGCTCCTCAAAGGTGAAGACGGTGGCATCCTGGAGGGCGTAGGCGATCTTCAAGAGAACCCATTCGATCTCGCGCAAGCCCTCAATGACGTACTGTCTCGCTGTCAGAAACGGTTGATTCTCACTGTCTTCCTTTTTCCCTAGGGGAAGCTCACGAAGTAGGGACCCTTGTTCCAGATCAACCAGGGGACGTTCTCGACCTGAAACTGCTCGATCGGTCGGCGCAGGTCGTTGACCTTCCACGAGGCACCGCGGAGGTACTCGCAGACGGTCTCGGGCCTGATGCCGCTGTGGAAGTCAGGGGAAGAGCCCTTGTTGGGCCACCACGCAGGCCTCGTGGGGCCCGACCTGGTCGGCGGGAAGCTCTCGGCCTCGGCGGTGCTGAAGTGATAGCCGGCCCACTTGTGGAGGGCGTCCGACGAAAGAGACCCCTCTCCGAGCTCGGCCCTGATCTCGTTCTGGATCTTGAGCCAGGCGGCCTCGCCGTCGGTGTTGACGGAGAAGGAGTCGGAGGCGTCGGTGCTGTTGAGGAAGAGCTCCAGGTCGGTGGCGCTCTTGACGGGGCCGTCTACGACGTTGGAGTGGGCCTCGACGGAGAGCTGGGCGAGGGTGAAGGGCTCGTCGGTGAACTCGGGGACCAGGTCAGAGGGCAGCGCGGCCGAGAGGACGGTTGCCAGGAGGCCTGGCAGGACGAAGGCTTGCTTCATCTTGGCGAAGGAGAGTGGTTCTTTGGGTCAAACGAGTGTTTCTGAAGAAGATGAGGATGGAAGTGGAAGCGAAGTTAATGTCTATAGCGTTCTGTTGTTCATTATATAAATGCGTAGTTGGCCATCTCAACTGAGTGATTTTGGTGTTGTGATATCCAACCTGGAAGGATGGTTTAGGCGAGGCGTCGAACTGGTTGTTGTGATTATGATGTATTGCATGATGGCGTTCTCGGCGGCATGATATACGAAAACATCATGCCGAATCTCAATACTGCCATTCCCACATTCTGTTGAAAGCCACGGCGTTGACTAGAATTGTGAGCTTGTTTCCGAACCAAAGGGCCGCGAAGCCTATGGGCTGCTTGAACCCTGCGGAGGAGGTTCCCGCTGCGACCGTTTCGTGAGGATGAATCGGTCACATAGAGGTAGAAATGAACGAGAAGACAGCTAATCTATCAATTCAGAATCTCCATGAGAATACTGGAATCCTGTCTCTCGCCACTCAAAACTTCGCAACAGGTTTGCTGGATGGTGGTAGAGTTCCGCGTTTCCAATTTTTATCGCGAGAAACTCGAGGCCGAGTACACCGCCATATTTCGTACGTATGCAGTCTTGTCTCATGACAATGACAAAGTCGAACTCACGTGAAATATTTTTCATGAATTCATATGATGTAACATCATTTTGCTAGGTTGAGGCAGAGTTCCTCAACATCGCCGAAATCGGAAATGCTGCCATCAGGAATCAAGGTTCTCACGTCGTTGGACGCAAAACTGTGTGAGTATAGCCATTGAGGTGGCACAAACACATACTGTACCTGACAGGCATGCTCAATACGAGCTCTTGAGTACTCTGCATCCTCTTCCCAATCGATAATTCTGTTTTTGGTGTTGGCGTCCGGTCTGGGCGGGAAGTTGGGCAACGGCAGGAAGTAGGCGTGGTTAACATTCATCGTATCAGCTTGAACTGAAGAGCAGCGGCTCAGGAATTCTCTCATAAGATGCTTATACGATGATCGTGGCTGCGCGGGAATTAGTGACACACGCAAGCCATCAGACGCCTCAGTCAGGTAATGCGTGTTGCTGACTCAGTGACTACATTCACGTGTAGGACGTGTCTGGCGTCGTTGTTCCCTAAACCGCGGAATCGACGGCTCATCCCGCGGCCCAGAACGGAGTTCAAGGGAAGTTCAAACTTCACCCTCAACTCGCGGCGCCGCTTTGGTCAGGGAGGTCGAATCACGACAAAAACAACGGCCAACGCAGATATCCTTGGGGCATTACATCAACCACGCGTGGTATTTCCACACAGCACTAGAATTTCTTAGAAGAGAAGTGCACATGAGACCGTGGGTTTTGCGACAGCTTGAATGCGTATTTTCCTAGACCCTCGTCGAAGTCGAAAGTTTCTCAGACTTCCAGCGGTCAGCGGCTGTTCATCCTCGAAACGTCCCCGCGCAAAAGTCTGCATAGAATCCTCAATAGGACGTAGCTCTAATTGATAATCGAAAATTTGAGGGTCAGAAAAGAATGTATAACATGCCAAAGGAATGACAGCGAACTTCGTGGATCAAGAATCCCGACGTAAGAAAGTGAATCAGCTCTTTTCGCTAGAGCCCCGTGAATATTCCCATCATCTATAACCTCCGACTTCATTCGTGCCGAATTCGATTTGACCCAATCTCTTCCTCAAAAGCATAGTCGCCTAGAGCATCCAGGATCAAGCGGAACCGGGAGCGGCATGGGTTCTTCCTCGCACTCACAGTAACTGATCGACAACGACCGTTAGTGGCCATAGCCATTGTTGGTGAACAAATCACCTTGGAGCCCTTGAGGATACTTACTCTTGTTCATCTCCAAAGTTCTTGCACCTCGCGCGCTCAGATGATTCGCACATCTTTTCCTCGTATACTTGGCATGAGACAACCGGTTCGTCGGGGTTGCAAATCTGGATGTCTTGGAAAGACATTAGCTTTTTGCTCACTGAATCAGGAGTGTGAAAACAATCACCCGAGGGAAGGTCCTTGGTCGGCTTAGCTGGCGGCGGCGGCGGCTCGCTCGTGGTAGACGTGGTTGTCGGTGTGGCTGAAGTAGTCGTGGCAGATGTTGACTTTGGATTCGTGCATTCACACTTTCTGTGGTAGTATGTAAGTTAGCACACAGCATATAGCAGTCGTTTTCTAACCTTACCACTAGAGTGTCGTCTTAATACCGGATAGGGGGAAGACTCGCTCCCATTCCCAAGACTTTTTTGCATGACTTCTTCTTGGAACCATCGCACGCAAGAGCTTGGCAATCTTGGTCGATCATGCAGACATCAGGGACAGTTGCCTCCTTTTTAGGGTCAACGCATTCGCATCGTCTTCGATTTCGTTAGTGTACTGAATTGTCATTGGCAAAATGAAAATGGCGATCGGCAACGTCTTTTGCTTGCACTTCTTGACCTCCGAAATCGGACATAACATTTTTTCGCAGTCTTTGTCTTGCTTGCATTCGACTGTGGATGTCGTTTTGGGGGATGCAGTGGAAGATGGAGTTGTAGAAGATGACGGCACAGTTTTCGATGGCTGGACCAGAGTCGTCGTCGACATTGTATTCGTGGGTTCATCGTGGCTCGTTGGATTGCAGAAGTCAATAACTGGCTCTGACGAGAGGTGTCGCTTCACCATTTTCATTTGATTGCAGCTTATCGACTTGAATTTGTCTCCCAGCCGTTCCTTTTCCTTTTGGTGATCTGCTCGAGAAGCACCGCTGTGTTGCGTTCGAAAAATGAGCAAAGAATTGTTTGGGAAGACGGGGAAAGAGATATACCCACACATCATTCTTATCGCCGCTGATCAGGTTGTACACAACCCTGACACGCTCTGGCACTGGGTAGTCCGATTCCAACTCGGGAAGAACTTCGTTTGAAGGAAGACGCTGGAAAGAGGCCCAAACCTGGAGGAAGTTCTTCATCAGATATCCAACGGAACGACCCGTCGGCGAAGGATTTGGATTGTGTTGAAAGAATGTGCCGTAATAAGGGTGTCCCAAGAAATAAGCTACCAACCCAGCCTTATGCAAGTCAGTCTCACAGTTGGGCATGCAGAGCCAGCCGTAAATAACGTAGAAACATCAAAAATCAAAACTTACCACCGCTGGAGATGCGAAACTTGTCCCATCTCGTGGAGTTGTCCCCACCGTATCACTAGGATCGCCGTTGCAGGCGACAACGCCGACACTCTGCGCGTACACTGTCACACTACCAACTTCATCTACATTCTCGCCAGGGCCTTCAGCGAACTCGGACTTGCCCTCGGGCTCAGAATCTTTCCACAAAGCCCCGTCAGGTGTGACCCCGCCAACAGTGATAAGGTGGTTGTCCTTCGTTCCTAGAAGCTGCGGTAAGTGGTCACCGAGTCTCGCACCGAATATCCCGCCATTGTTTCCTGCAGCCATGACAAGCACTACGCCGTTCCTTTCCATGGACCTCTGGAAGGCGTCGAAGTCATTCTTGTATTCTGCATATTCGATACCAGCGTTTGCGCGACTCAAACCTAGCATAGCAAAATCGTTAGCCCTGTAACTTGAATAAGTGGCCGGGTTCATGCTTTGGCTCACCCCATGAGAAGTTCACGACTGACTTCCCTTGCAAGCCTCTTTCCAAAACTTTCAAGCGCACATGATCCAGCGCGGCTTGTAAGCCTAGTCGAGTCGCTGCCGCGGTCTTATAGTTGCCCTCTGCAGTTGTTCTCACGGCTGCTTTGTATTTTACCAAGTACAAATTGGCGTTGGAGGCGACTCCCAATGACCTGCCGCCTGCTACGCACGCTGCTGCACTTCCGTGTCCAATTCTTGTTCCTGCGTAGAAGTAGTCGTCTATATCGTCTGGGGCTATGTTTTCGACTTTGTGGAAGCGATTACCATCCATGACAATCTCATTTCCGGGGTACCATGCCTCAACGTTTCGCTGGCCTTTGGCGAGATCCTGACGAGTTTCAGTCGCGAGCTCGGCAGAATGGGAAGAAAGCCTCACCTGATGTCCTATGTTGTATCCGGTATCTACTACGAAAATCGTCGTACCAGAGCCTAATGTGGCGTCGTATCTGTACTCTTTGTTGACGTCGCCAGATAAAATGTTCAGATGTGAAGCGCTATTGAGCCTGGTGCCGAGTTCTCTCTTGACGAGCCCATTTGGCCCTTTGCCTGTTCGGAACTTTCGAGAGACGCTTTCAGAATGCCGACGTCGGACGGGACTATCGTCATAATATTCTGTGGATTCGAACAGATGGTTCGGTCTAACAGATCGCACCCATGGAATGGTCTTGATAGCGTTTTCTTGGACGACGGTCAAGTTTGTCAGGTAGGAGGGCCAGGCTTGGTCGACTGGGATAATGTCATCTGCACCTACCAATCGTCCGCTGGTGCCGTCAAGCCATTTGGCGAACTTTCTGAATTCCAACGGACTGACTGCGCCGTACTTGCAGGTGATCAGTCGCCGGGAGGTCGGCCCAGTAGGGACCGGAATCAGGTACCCTCTCCCCCTCCCCTTCCCACTGTTCCCCGGCGTCTCAAACACCGCTGTCGATGTAGGAGCCGAGGTAGATGATGTAGATAATGTGATGAGCGATGTTGTAGAGCTTGAGAGCGGCTGTGCTCCAACAGGCACCACAATGGTATCCCAGTCTATGTTATGCAAGATGGCGTAGATGTTGTAAGCCTCAACAACGAAGCCTACACTAGCCACCCCCTTGACGAACACTTCGCTGAGCCTCTGCGTTATCGCGCCCTGGATATCAATCGGAATGTTGGGAAGATTCTGCAGCATTTGAGATACTGACTTGAATAGATTCGTCGATGCTCTCGCCTTAGGATACGCAGAGAAGATGACGCTGTTGATAGGTCTGAAAAGGTCTGCCTGACTTCCTTGACTCATGCGAGCTGCCTCCAATTGATCTTGGAACTGATAAGCTTGTTCGGCGAGACTGGTGGCGTCTTTGGCGAGATCTTGCAACTCGATTGCCTCACTGAATCCGGTTTCCGCCAGTGGTCCTCCAGGGGCGCTGAGAGCGACGCGAACTGCCTTTGCGCTGAAATCCGATACGGCCAATGCCAGGGGTCCTGCAGAAGCCGAGAGGCCTGAGAAGATCCCTTTCATTGCCTCAAATGGATTCGATCCGGGATTGCCCGGTGTGCCGCCATCACCTCCCTTGCCGGAGTCAAAAGAACGCTGCATGATTTGTACACCATTGATCGTTTTCGGCTCTGACGGGGCCTCGTCTGGTATGGCAATAGTTTGACCTCCCATCTCCAAAGACCCGTACGAGAGAACAGCAGTGCTTCCGTCTTTAAGGAAAATGTCGATCGACTCCTCGTGTTCCGTTGGGGGATAGTACTCGGCCCCATCGATTTTAAGTACCACTGGCAAGGGATGCCATTTATGGTCAAAGGGCGAGGATCCATCGTTGATATCGGACGTCTCGGAAGGCATGGCGACTGTCGTTGTGGTCGCCTGGGATTTTGATTCTGGACTTTCGTCTTTCCGCTTGCTGGTGGTCTCATGAGCGTCCATTGTTGAATGAATGGGTTCTGAGGTGCTGAGACCGCCAAAGGTCACGGGGACGCCGTTCGCAGTCACGGTAGTAACGCTGGTTGGTATCGCGAACGTGCTCGATGCAAGAACCACAGATCCGCCAGAGATAAGGATGGGAGGTCCACCTCTTAGGGCGTATGTCACCGCAGGTCTGTTAAGCGGGACAGGAGAGCCGTCGAGATCCAAGACAGTAACGGCACTGGCAATGGTTTTCGAGGAAGATGTGGCTGTGATACTGGTTGATTTGATCGCCGGTTCGGATGTTGACGCTGTCAAAGGAGCCGAGTTGTTGGTGTAGTGTGGAAGGGTCTTTCCAGAAGGGATTCCTGGAATTGGAGTGCTGCTTTTCTGTACGGGAAGGGAGAATCCGGCCGAAGCTGGACTTTTCGAGGTATCGACTACCGGGGAAGAGTAAGATGAAGACGATGTCTGTGGAGCGGATCCAGAAACGGTTTGAAGATTCGCACCCGTTTTCACGAGACTAACGGAATGTCCGGGGGATGATGGCTCATCGTTTCGAGACCTTTTTTCAGAGACTGACTTCATCAGCCACGATCCGCCTGTAAAGGCCCAATGGAAAAGCAAAATGACTTACTCAGGTATGGTAAGCTGTATGGGAGCAAAGCGAAGGCCTGAATGAGCATCAGTGAGATGAAGACTGAGGCTACAAGAGGACGGCGCATGACGTAAGGTTGCAAGTAGGAGGACTCAATCTGTGATAGTAAAGAAGTAATTTGGGTTGACTGACCGTCTAATTATTTTTTAAGGGTTAGGGAACTCTCAGATTTATAGAAAGGTTCCATGCAGCAACTTCAAGCGTTTTCGTTATTCAAGAACCCACGAAGGTCGTCACAGAAAGGCCGCTGGTTTCACAATTTGGTTGGCATCTAAAGATGGTCCTGTACGCTTCGACGTTCTCTTCCCAATCGGTCGCGCATAGCGGGAGAGGCGATATTGGAATGGGGGCGAATTCATATATAGCGTGGAGGTTGAGGGGGCTACGAAAGCAAGTTTTGCCGCAAATCGAAAGACTTGGACACTGGCGGTCTCCTTTCTGCGGCCTGCACCAAGGCCCGCGGACGCCGCCCGTGATGTTGGTTTAGACACAACCTGAAGTGTCTCGTGAGCCACTCGCCAACATGGACGGCAAGTAATGTCGAGCCGCCATCGAAAGGAGTGAGCAACGAGGGATTAAGTTGCACTCGATCAATGCAAGCGCTGGGAGGTTGGTTGGTGAGAACACACGTGATGCATCCTGCAACTTGCAAGTTTAAGAGACATCCAATGAGATGAGGCTGGACCCCGATTCTTGCCAAGGTACAGTTGCGCAGTCGATTTAGTTCTGACAGAAATGTCAAAGCATGCAGCACAACTAGCCCCCAACTGTGTGATTCGTCGCCCACATATGTGCATGTAGGTAAACATGAGTGTTGGACGAACCAACCAGATGCGTTCTGGTAGCATCAATATCGAATATCATCATTCTTGCATGGGCTCCAAGAAATCAATTTGGGGTCCGGTCGTATTTTCCCGTATCCAGCCAGACAAAGCCAATTTCCAACTGCATTTCTCCTGATATCCAGCAGCGATGTTGGTGTGGAGGCCATCAACTCAAGGTCGCGGCTGTTGGAACCTGAAACTGCGAAAGAGTCGAATGCAAAGTCGGAATGTCCAGACTCGGCTGCGAGCAACTGCCGAAAAGACATTCTCGACACTCAAGCTAAGCAACCTTGCGGGCAGTGGCTATGCCGTAAAAGGCGTCCATGAACCTTGCCCATCAAACGATTCCTCTGATAGCTGTTCCAACTTTCCAGCCACCGCTCTCAGCCTGCAGCATTCGACAGACCCACAGCTCCTACTACGGCCGACCTCTCACGAGGGCAATACAGTGGTGGGTTTCTGTCAACCAGAGACTTGATGTTTCGTGAGCTCCAGGTTCTGGTTAGACGACTCTGCCATCATTGACTCTACTTCTCGCCGTCCTGTGCCTCCAATCTTCCTCCTCGTCCTCAAGAAGTGTTTCCCCGGGCAGCCTTACTGCTCGGTCGAGCGCAACAGGAAGTCCCCGATGCCGACCTCTCAGCATAACAAGGCACAACACTAGCTTGCTTCCCGCATGCCATCCGCCGGCGAAACTCATCGCATCATTGGGCAGACCAACGGATATACCCACACAGCCATACGCTGACACCACTTCGAACACAACATTGAAGACTGAGAAGTGGATAGGGTCTTCGAGAAAGTGTGATGTTTCGATCGTGACTATCAATAACACCGCAAGCGTGAGCAGCCAGAGGTCGTGAGCCAGCTGGCCGCGGATCTGTTGGCTAACGAAGCTCGTGCGAGACTCTTGTCCTTTGGGTCCAACAGTCCCTGCTGCACCGACTCCCGCGAAACTGAGGGTTTCGTCGAGGAACCTCCTAATGACGCCCCGGGGTTCGACAAGCTCCTTCTCGCCAGACTGAGAACATGAGAAACGAGGCTCATCATCGGCGTAGATGCCCAACGAACGCTCTTCATAGACGTTGGAATGGCGCATCGTGATGACCACAGGGTACACCGAGACGTACATCATAATGACATACAAGACCTGAAGGCCCGGGTACGCTGAAGAGATTGGGATGAGATAGAACCCGCCGGACCGCACAGCTGTGGCAACAAGTCAGTCCATGGTTACGGCATATTGAACCTTTGGGTACTTACCGAGAGCCTGAAAGAGCCCATCTAGAACCCTTGCGCCGACCGGGATAGCCTCGATTACAGGGTTCCCAATGTTGAGCACTTCAAACGCCAACCAGTCGATCCCATTCGTTAGCAACACCATGAAGAGAAGCCACCAGGTAGGTCGTGACGGGAAGAGATTCGTGTACACCCTTCTTGGATACTTCAGAATGAATCCTAGAGTGCTCTTCAAATCTGCTAATGTCCCATCCGCTGTTGTGGCCTCCAAGGCTGTCAATGCCGACCAGAAGATAAGCCTCAAGAACAAGGGGTACGCTGTGTTACCCGCCAAGATGAGCAGGCCCATTGTAATAAGCACAAAATACGCCCGTTGGAACGGAACCACGTTGGCGTCAAGCAGAGACATGCCAGAGTTATTGAAGGCCGAGACGGCAAAGAAAATGCCAGCCCACCAAGGATTGGCGCCGTTCGATGTCGCGACAGTTGGCATGTTGTTGGCGATCCAAGCACCGAGGGCCAAACTTCCCAAAACTTGCCACAATATCGAGTATAGAGGAACGACGATGGACAAGAGGTTGAGAGCGCGATATTCGTGACCACCCAGACGGGAACGTTCAGAAGCTGTCAGAGAATGGAATTGGCCATTGCGGCCCTCTTTTGAGGCGCCCAGGATCGCAAGCCAAGGGCGAGGGGTCTGACTTTTGCTTGAGACGGATTCCGCTGATCGGCAACCGAGACCATTGGTGTCGAGTGTGACGTTATGATCATCAACAGCTCGGACACGTGCAGATACCCCTTCGCCCATCAACCCGGAGCCCGTTGCTTCGACCCTCCCCTTTCCAGGCCTGCGTGCAAAGGGCAAACTCCCTCCGCTGCGATCCTTTCTCCGCTCGACCTCGACAATCTCCTCGAATTTCTTTTCGAAAACGTGTTTCCTCGCCGCGACGGTCCAGATAGATACCCAGATGGAGCTACCAATGACGATAAGTATCCAGAGCATCACCTGCTGCCAAGCGGTCATCTGGCTCAGGTTGACAGTGTTGAGCCCAGCCTCGGTCATGGCGGATACGGCAAGGAATAGTGAGTCCACATAGCTGATGCTGCCGTGAGGGTTCGACGACGCGTAGAAGACGGCGGAAGCGAGCAGTGTTGTGCCGATAAAGTATGCGTAATGCAGAGTTATGAAGTTGAGAGGAGGCAAAAAGGATTCGACGGCACTTGTCGGCCAAGTTTGCCGTCTCTGATCGAGTTGTTTTGGGGCGTAACTTCGGTCGTCGTCACGATGTAGTCGGTGCGGTTCGGTCATGGTGAGAATGGGACCCTTGTCTCCGCCCAATGGATTTAGACTTTGACGCGATCCTTCGATCAAGAGAGCCAAGACTTCCAGATCTCAACTCTATCAGTATGAGATCCGAACCTTGTCCCTGCCAAAGAAGTCGTGCGCTCACCACACCAACCGATCGCCAGCTGAGCGCATGTAACTAACAAAGTTTAGATAATCCTAGTTACTGAACCTCGATCCTTTCCCTCAGCTCACGAATTGTCGGTCAGCGGGGGTCAGGGGCCAGGTGGCACGCCAGAATCAGCGAGTCATTCGTCGAAACATTCAAAAGCTTCGCACTAAAAGGCAATAATTACAGTCCGTTTAAGTCGGGGCTTTTCATCTCGCTTGGCACGCGCCCCACCGCAAAGTCGTCTTCACCGAGCATCCTGACCGAGGGATATACCAACAACTAATTAACGAGACTCACCCGTAATTGGGACACTTCAGCTCTGGCAAGCCTGTCCAAAGATTTTATCAGAACGCCAGCCTTCTCACTACGGGTTGTCTGCCCCCTCGGAGCAGTCCCGTCAACAGACTGCTAGTTCTGAAGCCGCTGTGAAACGGTGTTGGCACCTGGAGTCGAGGTCGCCTGTTGAGGGGATTGAAAGCTCACAATCACGTCACTTCACGCATTCGGAGACTGTAAACTATACCGGGGCAAACCATTCGATTCAAACACCCTACTCAAGAACACCCAACTACCGTGTCAAAAGACACCAAAAACCAGCCCGCATGAACCAAGCTCCTCAGTCCCTTTTGTTCGCTAGGTTAAAACATAATGATACATCATGCCGTGCTCCTCGGGAGTCGTAAAAACACCAATGGGAATCATAGAGACAAAATAAAAACAATGAGAAACCACCGCCCTGGATCCTAGGAGAGCCTGCCATCATCATCATCATCAACATCATCATCTTTGACGGCTTAGAAGCCGAGGAGCTGGTTCCAGGTGTCGGCGACAGCGGCGCTGCGGTCACCGGAAGCCTCGATCTGGGCCTGGGCGTCCTTGCACTGGGTCTCGGCGGCGTCGTTGGCCTCGCAGACGTTGGCGAGCTGGTCGCAGATTCGGTTGGTGATGATGTTGGGGTTGAGGGCGTCCTGCTGGCCCTGAGCGACGAGAGGGTCGGTGGGCAGGAAGGTTCCCTCGTCGGCCTTGCGGTTGCCGCGGCCGAGCTGGAAGTCCATGGTAGGAGTGCACTTTCCAAAGTCAGCAGCACCGGTGGCGCCTCCGGCGTTGCCGGTGTTGGCGTTATCATTGCCAGCGTTTCCGTTGCCAGCGTTTCCGTTGTTAGCATTGCCGTTGTTGGCGTTGCCAGTGTTGGCGTCTCCAGTGCTGTTGTTGGCGGCGTTACCCGCGTTGGCATTGTTGTTGTTGTTGTTCTGGTTGTTGTTGTTATTGTTGTTACCAGCGTTGGCATTGCCGCCAGCAGCACCGCCAGCAGCACCGCCAGCAGCTCCTGCGGTGGTGAAGTTGGAAAAGCCTTGAGCCGTCATGACGTCGGCAACAGACAAGCCGGTGGCGTCGAAGGGGTTGGTCTTGGACGTGGCCGAGTTGGCGTTCTCGGTATCGGCACCGCCAACGGCAGGGTCGACGAGGGGAACGATACCACGGAGGGCCTCGGTGGCGGGAAGAGAGGCATCGCCGCAGATGTTGGGGGTGCTGACGGCGAAGGGGTTGAAGTTCTGCTCGGCGGCAACGAGCTCCTTGGCGGCGTCGATGACCTCCTGGCTGTCACCGAGCTGGGTGACGAACTTGTCGGCCAGAGTGAGCTTGTCGCATGGGTTGGCGGCGGCGAGGAGGACACCCGGGATACCACCGGCGAGAGTGGCAGCCTCACCGGGCTGGCCGACGTTGTTCAGAGCCTGGAAGGCGGCGACGGGACCCTGCTCCTGGCCGAAGCGGGCTTCGGCAACGGCCAGGATGGCGGAGATGAGAAGGGCCTTGTTGGAGTAAGACATTTTGATATTGGGATCGTTTGAACAGCAGAAGACCGGATGATGGAAAGAATCGAAACGAGTTTAAAAGTTAAGTTATAAAAAAAAAAGACTGAATAGTACCGGCTAGCGGCTTGTAGTTGGATTGAGACAAGAAAGAGTGTCGAGAACGTAAAATGAAAAAGTTCACAGAACTGAAAGATCGAAGAGGAGAGAGTAGGGCGAATGCTTGGTTGGCAGGATGAGGAAGGGAAAGAAGAAACGACTGAAGCGGCGGGATGGACGGAAGCATTATATAGATGGGAGACGGACGATGTCAAAAGAGATTTTGTTTCTGTGATGCAAGACGGCTCGTGTGCGGTTGCGCATGGGCTTCGAGAACATGGCCAAGACGAGACGGAGGAGTCTGCGACGATGACACCCCTTGACGGGCCATCATCCCCCAACCCCTTCTCGTCGACCATCTTATGGATGAGATGCTCCAGTCCACATGTCTCAATCATTGACCAGCAAACGTGCCCATCTCATGGAACGACGACAAGGGTAGGCAGAGCCTGTCCATGAGCCCAAACCATGAAGAAGGCCTCAACGGCCATGAGTCCCCCTTACGGCGATCATACTACAGCATTAGACGGACGACATGGTGCGGCGGCATAAACGTCCACGGGCCAGCACCTCAGGTCGTCGCATGCCCAGAGTGTCGTCCCAACTGGCCTCACACGCATAGTTTGTCAGGATTAATAGCCCAGGGACCAAGGGGGTTCGGATGGCGGTCTCCGTCCGAATTCTGCGCAGACCTCTGCAGGAATTCTCTGTGCGAGTATGTGTAAGTGCGTTTGAGTTGATCGAGTATCCAGCCGAAGAGTCATGGAAGTGCCTTGCACGTCCAGCTCATGGCTTGCTTCATGAGGCGCCTTTGCCCCGACTGGGGGGTCGTGGTCGAGTCGCGATAGAGCCTGGTCAGTGTGCCGTGCAACCCACAGCTAACCCCTGGATGCGAGATGACGAAAGAGAGGCGAGGTGAGTTGAGGACATGGAAGGGGAAGAATCCGACAACGTGGGTTGAGTGAAAATATGCAGGCGACTGGAGGCGAAGGGGGTTCGTTGCGCTGCAGCGGCGTGCCAGCCGGCCGTGAAAGGGTTAGCGTGCGCCCCCTAACACACCACGGCCTGGAGGTGGCCCCGCCCCGACCCTCGGCGCAGATATCCAGCTCCAGCACTCTAAAACTCCCCCAGCACTCTCTAAAACGCTGTATCGAGTCCGCATCACCGTGGGAGAATCGGGGCATCACCCACTTGGAGAGGGAGGGCATTGATGGCTTGAGGCAATTTGTGCGGTGTATTGTCGGCAGACAGCGGGGCCAAAAGGGGGTAATGCGAGATGATGCTGCGACTCTTTGGAGACTCTGAGTGTGTCTACTGGAGTGGAATTGGTAGATAGCGAAGCGATTCGTGCAGTCAGTCATGGAATCTCGCTAGAAGGGTGCCGTGCCATCTGATGGAAAGCAACTGTCTGTCGCAGAGAGACTTGACAACTCAGACGATTTCAAAGCGATGGATTTCAAAAGATGCACGAAGAGCAGATACGAGTCGTGTCATTGAACTCGTTAGCACTCGTGGGATGGGTTCAAGGCGAAGGAGGAGGGAGTGAGGCTGAGATAACCTGCGCTTTAGCGCCCGGTGTCACGCATGTTTGGGGGACGAATTAATTAAACTAATCTATCGCAATGCTTGTTCAGTGGGTGACAGATGGCCGCCCCAGGCTGTTGGTCTCAGTTCATCTAATTCCCTACGATTCCAATTTCCACTGCCGTGGTCTATGTTCCCCAGATGATCCAGCAGTTTATTAGATCGGAAGCTTGTTTTTTTGGCACTTCATTGGGACATTTCCGCGGATATTCATTTGTTTGGATGAATTTGACTTTCATTGACATGTCGTTTGGACCTGCTGGTAGAGTTTTCTCCTTGCCGTCGATCCCAGATTGACTTTCAGCGACTGATTGTTGGCTGGCACTTGCTCTATCGCCCCTCTGCTTGTCTTGCTTCCCTTCTCTTCTTCTCCCCCTGACCCTGCGATTCAGACCGAGTATACGCTTGGGGGCAAAAGATCATCCTGCCAAAGTAAATTGGTTGAGTACGACGTGGCTCGGGGGGGCTCCCATGATCCGGAACAAGTTCGCTTCGGAGCCCATGTCTCCTAACCGCCATTTCTCCCTTATCCCGATTCTAGCGCCCGGCAGAAGACGTGCCGCACCCTGTCTTCATTGAATTCTGGTCGGCTCCATCCACTTACCTTAACCAAAAGCTACCGACAAGAGGCAATCCGTGGTTTCGCTGGGCCCCGCGCCACAAGTTGGGGTCTACTCATCGGGGGTTCCTGAGACGACTCCAAAACCGACCGGGTCTCAACCCACAATCTCGACAAGTTTCCCTCATCGTCAGCAATCTTGTTTGACCGACAATCCATCCCGTCCATCTCATACACAGGAGCTATCCGGCTGGTCGATTTTAAAGCTCGAATCTTGGCTTTTTGCGTCTGTTGGTCAGCTTTTCGCCTGGGCCCGGTTGACAGGCCCGCCAAGCCGTACAGGGCGAAAGGCAGTTTTTTCAGCTTCGTTGCCAAGAGAACGCGTTTTATCTGTGCTTTTCTAAGCAATCTTTTGCCTCGTTCGACCCTTTTTGGGCATTTTCGCCGGCGGTTCGATCAACTCCTGTCATGGTGGGAAAATAGTCTGCCGTCCTGGCAGACGCGAAATGCCTAGAAAACAAGAATAGGTTATGTGGCCAGGTAGTTCCTATTTTCAAGTCAAAGAGCGTTCTTGACTCTCGCTTTCGCTTTGGTTCTATCCGAGTTGAAGATCCAACCTCTGTAGCGAGTCCTAATCTCTCAATCCGTCATATCTCCCGTCTTCTTCCGAGTCATCCCTTCGTCTCTATTCAAAGTCTTTCAACCCAGTGCTCATCGCATAAGACTCAGCGCATGAGAGGATCTCCCCAAGCCTCCCCGGCCTCAAGAGCTCGCCGAACTCCCGAGCCTGCCTGACTCACATCATCGTCCCAAAGTCCAGACGACAGCCCACCACCCGCTCTCTCCTCCCTTCTACCCGTCGATCATATCTGCCGCCCACGTTCCGTCTGAAGCCGTCGTCAGCGCATTGTGCGGTCACCCAGCCGCATCCCGGCCTGATTTCCATCCCATCTCTGGTTTGAGGAACGCGGGGCCGTGAGCTGGATTTTGCTATCGTACGTAATCCTGTTTTGTGCCGGGTTCTCTGCCGACGAACTTCGGCCAGGCTTGGACGCGAGTTCACTGCAATATTCAACGAGCCATGTGATGAGTTGGACCCAATTTGGCTGTTTTCCATTATTCTTATCTGTGGATTTCCTCCTTGATCTTTAAAATCTATCGTGAAGATCATTTTCTTTTTCCAGATCTACATATTTTTATTCATCAATTTCGTGAAGCTTAAATATTGCTCGCCTATGAACCTCATCGCATGTCGCGATGCTCATAGCATCAGTCGTCATGCTATTCATTGCAGTTGAATCTTCCGACATTGTGCATTTGATACAGCTAAAACAAATCACCACGTAGAGACCTTTATTTTCAGTTTTGCTCATGCCACAAGTCAAATGATCGTCCAATGGCCTCAGCCTCACCGCCTAGCATATCCCATTCATCGCCGCACCCACATGACAGCCAAGGTCGTTCTGCCAGGGTCATAGGTAACTCATGATAATTTGACATGGTCGCATAAGATACTCAATAACTAAACAGGCTCTCTTCGTCGTATTTGAAATCACTCCATAGCTTGACAGACCAGAGGAAAGGGGGGGGTTGCTAAAGCCTTCGCAACCCCCGTCAACCAATTTCCCTTGTTCTCATTACTAGGGGTGCTCAAGAACAGCTCCTCGAGGTACAGAAAGTGTCAAAGAAGAATCGATATCGACACCTTGCCGGGGTGATTGATCGGGCATAGTCGATAGCTCCGCCCAAAAGATCCTCTTTGCAGTTTGCGTGTTATGAGCCTCAGTCAAGACCACTCGATTTAGTGGCAATGGTTCTTCGAAAGGTTGCAGTCGATACCTGCGTCTCTTATCGCGCTGCACAACAGACACAGAGATAGTCGATGACATTTCCATTTAAACCAACTTTAGACTGGTCGTGTCGTTCCTTTGCTCTTATGGATCCTCCAGTGTGACTGTTAAGGGGCCTTCTGTTCCGGGAGGTTAAGGTTTCCGTGTGCTCTTACATGATGTTACAGAGCTCCCACAGGGGCACAGAAGTAGTTATAGATACAGAGTTTGACTGGGTTATCCGGGGCCAGCCGAATGCGTCACCCTTCACCTTGTATAACATATCGAAGATGAAGGAGTGACATCCTCATCTCGGTGGACCATCTGGCTTGGCTCGGCTCAATCTGCATAGAAACTCGCCCTTGCAATTCAGCGTGGGCACCATTTGACCGACGTCACAGTTGCGTCTTCTTTGTTTAGCAGAAAATATAAGATTAAGATGGTACAAGTAATGTTATCCTTTTGAAAGGCTTATTTGAATCCAAAGCTTCTAAGTTATTGGGTTGGGACGAGTGCGAAGCTAATCATTGCAAGAGTGCTGGGCTATTCCATGAGTTCCTATCTAAAATATATTCACTCCATTCTTGAGATATGAAGATGAAGGCCTTGAATGTAATTCCACGGACAATTCCATGATATGAATTCCGAAACTTCTCACGTATATGTTTTTTTTTTTTCAGCTGCAACTACGGGTGTATGTGTTTTCCGTGATTGCGATGCCCTGAACACGCAGGAGAAGCGAGGAGGGGCACGTGCCGAGATCAATCAAGATAGCCGCAATGAAGTAGGGTTCTTTTGTCCCAAGAGCCTGCTCAAAATTGTGAGGCACACTCTCCAACTGGTGAACCCGTTGAAATTGCGGATGCCTACTTGGTACGTGAGGAAGCTAGTCGTGCACATTTCCGGAAAATCCAAATCTCATCGTGGTCATTCCTGCAAAGATACTCTACCACCCTCTCCTCAAACGCATCGTCTGTTTCCGCCCAAACTTTGAGCTTCTCGGTCGTGCCCGAAACATGCAAATCTGACTTGTGTCTTTTTATTTTCTCGGTGATATAACAGCCATGCATTGTGTCGCAAACTTTACCAGCCTCAGAATGGTCATCCGAGCACATAAGGATGCTGCATCATCTTGATCAAAAGATTCATCATCCTATATTCCGTAATCGCACCAACACGCCAGAAGAGCTGAACAGTAGCTTGTCTCAGAAGGCTTCCTTCGATGTTTTTGTTTCTCCCCGAAAAGCTGTCGGTCGGTTCGACCAGCTTTAGACTCGATATCGTGGCGATTTCGTCGCGGAAAGCGTGGATCGGCTGGTCATGGCGAAGTGCAGGCCATTGAAATAGAACAAGGTCAGTTAGAAGGGGCGCGTTATCTCGGACCGTGGATGTTATGGAATTCGGGGTGTTCAATCAAATCGTAATCCAACGCGACCCTGTGGCGACGAACGCGGGCTACAAGGTCGCCGCAGAGAGATCGTGGATGTGTGGACCTTTCATCTTGCGCCGAACCTGGGCCAGGTTGGACCAGCCCTCCTCCAAGGTGTGCGCCGGGAGCTGAAAGCAACCCCAAGCGAATGCGGAATCGAATGCTTCGACTCGTATCTGGCGACACACAAGGAAGAGAGATGGCCGTTGGCAGTAATAGTAAAGTCTATTAAGACGACAAGTCTTGCACAGCCATAGCTTCGGTTCCTTGGACGGCTTCGAAACTTTGGTTGCAAGTCTTTGGTCGCATGGTAGAATATTGCTGAACTCGCAAATCCTATCCCTGAGCTCCCTAGGCAGCAGTCGCAGGGTCGCCTATGATGAGACTGGGGGAAGTTGCAGCGGGAGAATAAAGGATTATTGAGCCTGACGAGGTTATCAAATAAATATTTTTTCTAGATGAACTTGGTGCTGCCTGTCCCCGTGGCTCACAGAATATGAAACCCTAAGTTGCAAAGATACTAGCAGAACAAAAATGACGAAGCTTTGGGTTTCGCTCATTCCTCTAACCGCAACCTTCGGGCAAGGAGAGTTGGGTATTTGCACGTCAGGTTGTGTGAACCAGAACCTCAATAGACAAGCCGTATCCAAGAATCAAGCATCCCGGGGCACCTTGGGAATCTACGAGATGCGCGCATCGAGATGTGTACAGCTTTTAGGACGGCCTACTACGCATCTTGCGTAGAGTCAGTCCTAGTTGGTGACTTGAACAGCTAATATCGAAATCTTCCCAATTCCCCCTTTCCGAATTACAAACGTCCTCTCCATAATGAAGCTTGATGAAGTTGCTTTGAAACAGGTAGCCATATGTTTTTTTCCCCTCTTCGAAAGAAGTATTCCTCATCGCAGAAAGGCTGGTTCTAATCCGGGACAGCGTGCCGTCTCGAGGCAGCCCGTTTAGGCAATTTCACCACCCGCGGAGATGGAGACTCCGAGCACAACCCAAGAACCGAGAACCCGTTCAATCATGTTCTCATAAAAGTCCGGAGACCCAAGTAAGCCGAAGGATTCTGCCTATGATCCTGGTGTCAATCCTTTGCCGTCGGGCATTCATGGATTGACGAACGGAACCAGAGACGAGAGGTCAGCCCGGAAAACGGCTGACGATCACTCGCATGAGATCGACAATGAAACCCGCGATCTGACGGGGATATGAATATTAACCGATGCGCGTTGAGTTAATCTCGACGACGTACAGCGGCATCCTTCAACTGCAAAACGTAAGCTGACGTTGGAATATTCTACACATTTGTGATTGTCTTTTTAATAAAATCTCGGACTCACGTCGCCGATCATATACCGCGAGTCTCTTTTAAAAAATTGTCGCAAATAGTTTGACAGCAGCCAGGACCCTCTATATAAACTCGTGGTTTTGTCCGGAGAAGTTTCCGTTTCCACAAACATCACAAGATACTCTGATATTGAAACGCAATCACCAAGCTCAAATTCGCAAGTTACCCTATGATTCATGTTCGATGATACTAGAAAAAAAAAGGACTTTGTTTCTTCAAGAAAAGGTCGCTAACTTTCGCCATTACAGTCACGATGAAGTTGCCCGTCATTCTTTTCGCCGTTGCCGCCGCCTTGGTCATGGCCGCCCCAGTGGTGGAGGATCGCCAGGGTGACGGGCGCGTCTGCTGCGGACCGTGCGGCACAATCACTTGCTGCTGGTGCTGAGAGGAGGAGGGAGCTGGAAGCGCCCTGTCCGAGGAGGCGCACGCGATGGCGAAAACTGGAATGCATCTTGACTCGCCTCGGGTCCTATTTTTTGTTGTTCTACACAGCCGCAATCGGGAACGCGAATCTCCAACAGTCCAGACGATAAAAAAGGGCCCTCACAGGTATGTTCAGGGTTGGCACATTGGCGGGCACCAGTAGAATTCTGGAATGTTTACTCCCCGATGGACCGAGACAGTGTGTCTTGTTACGCGTTGAGACTTTGTGACGCCGTGATTCAATCAAGACGGAGGGGCCTCTCAACTTTGCCCCATCTCTGAGCTCAGCCGAACAGGACATTTTACTCCTCCCTGTGGTTACCGAAAAGCTGGCCAAGGCCTGAGAAAAAGATGCAATCTGCCAATCAATGATGTGTTCGACGTTTCTCGGGAAGTGGATGATCGAATGCTCCGTGAGTTGCCGCGTTGAACAGGCAGCGCCTTGCTTCAGAAGCGCGCTGTCGACAGCCGTCGAATATACTAGCTCGCCGTTCATTCTGACGTCGTTGGGTGGGGGGTTTTCTTCCCGTCAAGTCCATGCTTTTCCATCTGATGCCTTTTCCCCCCTCTCTTCCTTCGTCTGACTCCAGAAGATGTCTGGGGCCCTGGGCGCCGAGTCAATGGCAGCCGGGAGGCCCTGCTCTTCGTGCGTCTGTCTGTACCTGCGTCTGCACAGGCGTTGAGCCACTTATGGACCCCGGCACATTTTGTGTGAAGGATTGTGTCTGCTTGGGGGGTTCAAGGGGGGCCGCCTGGGCAGAACATGTCGGTGGGGTTGAGTCGGCTTATCTCGAAGAAGAAGAAGAGGCGAACTCCATCGGGGCCAAGGCACCAAAGTTCCAAGAACTGGGCGTTTATTGCTTGCCTTGCTCGCTTACAGCTGACAAGAGTGGGTGATGTCACATGTGCGGGCATATTCCGGATAACTATGCTATGTCATCATCCAATATCCATGGTGTGTGGTGGGAACGGATGTCGCCAAGCGAAATACGAATTAAAAACAAAATGCCATGTCGCGCATCACATGATTTTCAATTTCATTGTGAATCCGGTTTGTTTTGTGTTGATGCGCCTATCTCTTAAGCCTAAACCTCAACCTGGCTTGACAGGGAAAAGATAAATAAATAAAAAAGAAGAAAAAAAATTCCCGATGCGTATAGCGTATATACAGATAAATGTTTCATTATTCCAGTTTCCCCAGTCATTAGTCTAGCGTCTTCAGATATCAAAATGCTCGCTTGTAGTGTGTAGAAAAAAAGAGCAGTCAAATGTTCCATGTCTCCAAATGTACACATTTACCTTTGTTTAGTCTTTTGCGTCTTACGATGATCCCTTGATGTCTATTGCCAAAGTTGGTACACGGAAGGTGACAACCTTGGTAGCATAGAGAGCTTCGGAGCCGAGACCCATGTAGCCCAGAAATGTTGAGGTTGAGGGAAACTTGACGTCGGTCGCGGTCGCGGTAACGCCAGCGGGCAAGCTCGAGAGCTGCGTGATGAGCGGCGTCAGGTCGCCGACAAAGTGCTCAGTGGTGTCCGCCGCAACCCAAGTCAAAACGTATTGCTTGAGACTGTTCTGGCCGGCATAGAGAGTGCTGTGTGGAAGCGCATTCGACATTAGCCAAGATTGCACTCGGCAGTCCGCGAACAAAAAAAAAAGGGGGGGGGGGGGGGGGGGGGGGTTCAATAACTACTAACAAAGTCGTTCCGTTCACGGTTTCCGTCGTAAGAGCACCCGCTCCCGATTTGTAGCCGATGGGCTGCGTCGCGGCACCGAACGTGGCGAGCCACACCATGACTTCGTATTCGGCCTTGGTGGAGTCTTTCGCCTTGTCCTTGTCGTCGTCGAGGAACATATCGATGGCAACGTTCGCGTTCGTTTGGTTCTCCTCGAGCTCGGTCTTGTCGGTGTTCGTAGCGGCGGCACCGTCGGTGGTGTAGTTGCCGACAGAGTAGGACCATTCGACATCGACATCGATCTGTGACACCTTTGCAATCTCAATGGGCAGAATGGTACCGTCGACCTTGACGTTGGGGAAAGCGTGGACGGGCTGCGACGCCGGGCCCTGAGGATATCTCCAGGTAACCCAGAACTCGGGTGCGGAGTAGTCGGTCGCGTACGTCTGGTTGTTGAAGGCCGTAACCTGTTGGTCGCATTAGTCACGGCCGTCTGGTATGGCTGACGCTGCACTGCAGCGGCCACGAAATGCAAAGCGCAGAGCTACCACGAGCTGCGACGCGAAGGCCCGAAAGCCTGGTCTTGGTAGGATATCATGACCCGGCGATTGGGCCAAGCTGCGATAACCGGCAGATAGCTTGGGGATGGAAGGGGCTCCTTTTTAAGACGTACATTCATGCACAAAGCGCCGTCTTCGCCCTCTGTCCAACCCCACTGGTTCGGGTTCACTGGGAAATCGTCAGCGGAAGGGCCATCGAACGGAAGATTATTTCAACACATGTGTGGTCCTGCAGGTCTGGCTGGCGGGCGAGCCAGAAAGGTTGAGCCATACACAGACAGGTTTCGAATTCAAGGGAGCAAAAGTCGAAATAATTCTCCGACGTCGAGGGAAACATGACACATGTGGGCTGCTGGGAACTGGGTGCAACTGCACGCAAAAACAAAACAAGGGAACCCGTGTTGCTGCCAGGATGAAGGCGCAAGAAGAGTTCAGATGTCAGTTTGCGGGAGAAGTTTAAATGTGCATCGTGGGCTTCGGTCCGTGCCGCCATATTGACAAGATAGATTGACAATATAGAGAACCATAAAAAAAAAACCCCCCCCGAGCTGGACACAGTAGAATATTGTACTCACGTGTGTATTCTTGGCCCTTGGACTCTGGGTGAAGACCCATTGCCTTAGCGCAGGACACCATTGCCGTGATGCCATTGTTGCTCTTGGGCGTATCGGGGTCGTTGAAGAGCGGCGGCCCTCCGGATGCTGACCTGCTGGCATCGAGACCGATCAAGACGCCGAGGGTGACTCCAATGGGGAGGGCCAACAGGCCGAAGTTGACGAGCCAGCGAAACATGGCAGCAATGAGCGACTGACGAGAGATTGGGAAAAAAACCAAACGAGTGTAATCGAGCTTTCCGTCCTCTGCGCTGCGCTCTCTCTGCTGTACTTGTCGTCCCAAAAAGCGAGGATGTGTATGTCTGTGGGCAGGGCCTCGCAGGCGGAAATCCGACGAATTCGTCTACTTCTATTCGCAAAAACAGTACCAGTATCAGCAGCGCATGCAGAGAAAAGAGAGTGGTCAGTTACCTAAGAGCAAGGCGGGCGGGCGTCAGGCGAGGTAAGGTCGGCGAGGTCCCAGGTGCAAAGCAAGGTCAGCTCAGGTCAGGTAAAGGGTATGTGAGGGATCGCGGAGCGGGCTCGACTGCGACTTGACTTGACTCGACTCGACTCGTGCAGGGCCGGTAAGTGGGAAAGGGGTGAACTTTGGAATGGGGGGGTTGGTGGGTGTGGGTGTGGGTGTAGGCGTGGGTGTGGGTGTGGGTGGATTGACTATCCGAAGAAAGGCATCGCCGTTGGCCAAGCGTTAGGTGAGGACCGGTCGAGCAGAAGAAGTTCAGAACCAATCAATAGTAACCCGCAAGTAAGGCCAGAAGAGGTCAGTAACTACTGCCAAGTTTTCATTCATCAGTCGGCGTCGAAAAGACCCCTTTGTTTTTTTCGGACATAAAGGTTACCAAGCAATTCCGCAGTGTGAGGCGCTCTATTCGGCACATGTCTAACCTGTCCGGGCACTTAGTGGGCCCCGAACAGCTGTTCCACTGGGACCGCACTTCCCGTCACTAACGGGAAGTGCCTCCCCTAATAGTGACATAACGCGTCTTTTCCTTATAAACACAGGAGAATCCTAACGCGCCTGACTAGAGCATTATTATATAGGATATATATTTCTAGGTACTTCATGAAGAGGATTTTCCTTTCTATTTTCAATAATGCTGTAGTGACAGGCGCGCGCGTTGGGGTTATAATATGAGGAGGGAAAAACACAGGAGTGCAGTACCTTCCATGTGCGGGAGAGTCACGTGTGGCTACCCGAAGGGGTTAGACATGTGCCGAATATGAGACCCCGGGGGTGCCGAGTAGAGCGCCTCCGTAGTGTGTTTCTTTTTCCAGGAGGGGCTGAGTCCACTTGCGGAACGCTTCCCTCGCCAATGACGAGCTCCCGGGAGCATCCCGGGACGCTGTCCAAGGTCCGTCGATGGCAGCCCCGACCTCATCCACTTCCAGGGCCGCCGTTATCTTCACTTTATCCCTGCCTTTTTTCTCGTGTTCTGTACTAGGAACGCGGACACCCTTTTCGCGCTGCAAACCGGGATTCGAGCTGGACGGTTGGGTGGGACGGGTGGTCGAGGCCGACACCACCGTCCGTCCCATGGATGGGCGCCGGCACATTGACGCACTAGTCCAGGGGCTGGTCCGATTTAGAAGCATTGCCTGGAATCGACGATGAATTGATCTCAGATGGCGGTCTTGACCGGAGTTGCTGGGACGGACGGGATGGGAGATGAGGAGAAAGAGGCATGGATCAACACGTAATTGCGCCTGTGGGAGTTCATTCTAAACAGCAAGTAGTCAACCGGGACAGCGCCCCAGAGTTCGGTCCTTTCGTTTCGTTTTTCCTCCGCGACCGCTTGGGTTGTTTGGGATTCAGAGCCGCCAGAGATTGAGGGGATCAAACGACGAGACTCTTGGTCAGAGTGACGACCTGCCAAGACTGCTACTCTGATTTTGTGTCTGATTGTCTGCAGTCCTGCACAGAAGAGGAATTACGAGCAGACCGCGCGGTACAAGCAAGAAAAAACAAGACTTTTTTACACCGGGGTGGCGTGCTGCGCCGCGGTTGAGAATAGGGGGGCAAACCATTGACTGCTCTGTTTTGCCCGGCTTGTGAGTCCTGTTGGCATTCTTCTCTTTCCTACCCTTACCTCGCCGCGCAGCGCCTCACCTCTTGGTAACCTTTATGTCCGAAAAAAACGGGGTCTTTTCCACGCCGAATGATGAAAGAAAACTGGCCAAGCACAGCTGAGGAGGCGTGGGACTCGAGAGGGGCGTCAGCAGGCGCGAAGGGAGCCAACAGCTCTGATTTATTTTGTTATTTTTTTTCTCCCCCTTTTTATTTTGGGGTTCCTAACTCAACGTCCAGGTGGAGATGGTTCACCCCTAGGGGGTGCTCATCAATTTACCGAAACATTCAATTCTTTTAGTATGAATTTTGCGAATGGGCGGCAGTGAAAACCCGCGAAGGAACGAATAAGAAAACACAGACAATGCCAGGAAAAAACAATTCAAACCAACGGCGGCCGAACCAACCAGACCTCGGGGCTTGCTATATGAAGATGGCTGGCCTGGTGTGCCTGGCAAGACAAGCTAACCAATCCCCCCGACGTCCGCGCGCGCCCACACACCCCTTCTCATCAACAACCACACACCCTTCGAGCAAGCGCTTGGCCTCTTCTCTCCGTGCCCTTGTCATGTTAGTCTCTCTTGCGAGCGAGCATCTTCTCTCTGGCAATCTCTGCTCTGGCTGTCTGAGTCTCTCTCATGGCTGGGCAAAGATATGATGGACAGCCGCCAACGCTGACACAGGTGGACAGGCGGCGGCAGACATATCAGCCAAGTCCAGTCATGACCAGTCGGGTGGCACAGACCGTAGCTCCATGCCACAGGAAAAGTGTGAATGTGATATGGGGCCAGAGAGACACACATCCTCGCGCCAGGACTGGGCAAGCCGCAAGCCGATGATGTGGACTCCATCAACCCGGTCCCAACCTGGACCTCCCAATTTCAATCACGTCAGGCTTCCGGTCGGATCCTAATCATGGCAGTGAGGCTTAGCGGAATCCAAGTGGGTTCCCGTGAAGTCATGTCATTGTCCATAGACCTTGCTTGATGTAGGCCCGCAGGTCCCCAGGCCCAAAGCCTCCTGGCCAGATGTCTTGCTTAGACGAATTGTCCTATTCCCCTTCCCCCAGACTTGCCTCCCGTCAAATCTCCAAGCTTACTCCTTCGAGTTTCTTGGTCCTTTTCTTGTACACTTCCCCCTCCCCAGACGCCGTTTCCTCGTGTCAATCCAGGCCAGGCTTCTCGAGAAAGCAAGTCTAGAGTCAGTAACCCTACCTGCGTTAGCTCGAGCTCGTCTTCGATGACTTACTAAGTCAGTCGATGCTCTTCTAGCGGGCCCTCACTTCTTCTTCCCTCTTGATTCTCCTCGTGTCTTTTCAGACCATACACCACACTCGTTTTATCTTCAAGCTCGGCGGGAGAAGAGAAAGGGAGAAAGAGACCCGCGGGGAACAATCACGGTCGCTTGCTGTTTTACCCGGACCCAGTCTCTTACACGCTCTCGGCTCACACAAACGCGCCTCATACCACACAAACGCTCCCGCCCTTGGAGAGACACTATTCACTCGTTCATTCCAACCGTCGGTTGGGCAACACCGCAATCATGATGAGGGGACACGGGGGTCAGCAGCCCGGCCAGGAGTACCCCGAGGGAGAAATGGTCGAAATCGACGTTCTTCAAGGCCATCACCACCCGCATCAACAGCAATATCAAGAGCCCTACCAGAACGTTCCCGGCCAGAATCAACACCAGAACCAGAACCAGAACCAGTACCAGGAGTACTCTCAAAACCCGTACGGCAGCCGGTACGAGAACGACGTCAACCATTCCCAGGACTTCCCCTTTGCTCGCCCTCTCACGAACAACGCGCCGTCGCCGCAGCCCCAGTACCAGCAGTTTCCGACGCCGCCGCAGCAGGCACAATTCGCTCAAACTCCCGCCATCGCAGGCGGCGACGAGTACGGCCCTCCCGGCTGGGCGAACCGACACTCGATTGGCATGTCGGGCGCACCTTCGATCGGGCCCTCCATCTCGGGCATGGACACGCCCGTCGAGTCTCGTGCGGCTACGCCGACCCTGAAGAGCGGCCAAATGACGCCCTTCGACCATCTGCCTCCACCGAGGCATCCGTGGTCTACTGACTCCGCACCCAACAGTCCTATGGTATGAGTTTTTGACAAGCAGGGCGCTTTAGAATGCGTCATACATGTGCCCCAGGTTAGCTGACATCGTGAACAGAATCAGAGCCACCAGAGTTTGGCTGCGCTACTCCCTGGCCAGTCTTCGCCAGCTAACAAGGAATGGGTTGAGGGAAGCGACCGGATTGAGAGAATCCACAAGCGCGACGATTCCGAAATCTGGAAGGGCTGGAAGCGCAAGGTTTTCAAGCTCGTGCCTTTGCTCATCCTCGTCGCCACCGCCATGTACCTTGTCTACCTCGCCCTGCGCATCTACTGTGTCATTTCTGCTCAGCAAGTCGCCAAGGAAATCTACGCCCAGGCCTGGGTGTTCATCGCCGTAGAAATTGCCGTCGCGATCCCCTCGTTGATGCACAACATCTGGACCATGTGGTCCATGAAGAAGCGTCATCGCCCCAGACTTCGTCTCAGGGGCGAGGACGTTCCGACCGTCGACGCTCTGGTTACTTGCTGTGGCGAGGAGGACGACCTGGTGCTCGACACCGTCCGCGCCGCCTGCGACATTGATTACCCCCGGGACCGATTCCGTGTTATCGTGTGTGACGACGGCAAGTCGGCAGGCTTGGAGGCCGGAATCGCGGCCTTGGCCATGACCTACCCCAACGTCTACTACCTCGCCCGTCCGAAGTACCCCGGAGTTCCTCACCACTTCAAGGCCGGTAACCTCAACTATGCTCTCGATTTCGTCCACACGATGCCGGGTGGTGCTGGTCAGTTCATGGCTGCTCTTGATGCTGACATGGTAAGTGATGATTTCATCCCATCTCACCCCCCCACTCAACTCTTGAAAACAAGCTTTTGCGCCAATCTTCAAAAGTTCAGCCCAACTAAACTTTGTGCCTGCAGATTCCTGAGCGCGACTGGCTCCGTGCCATCCTGCCTCACATGCTCATCGACCCAAAGGTGGCTCTCGCTTGCCCTCCGCAGCTCTTCTACAACACCCCTCCTTCCGATCCTCTGGCTCAGAGTCTGGATTTCTTCGTCCACGTCATCGAGCCCGTCAAGGACGCCCTCGGTGTTGCCTGGTGTACCGGTTCCGGCTATGTTGTCCGCCGCGAGGCTTTGGACGAGATTGGCAACTTCCCTCTTGGATCCCTGGCCGAAGATGTCGCGACTTCGACGTTGATGCTTGGTAAGGGCTGGAAGACGGCCTACATCCACGAGCCTCTCCAGTTTGGTACCGTTCCCGAGGACTATGGTGGCCATCTCAAGCAGCGTACGCGTTGGGCTATCGGAACCGTAGACACCTCCTTCAAGCTCAACTTCTGCTTGTACGGTGACCAGGTCAAGCAGATGACCGTCGCCCAGCGATTCTCCGGCTTCTTGTATGCGACGCTCAGCTTGTACACCATCCTGTTGACCATTTCCATGTTTGCCATTCCCATTATTCTGGTCATGGGCAAACCACTGGTCGCGTACGCCAACTACGAGCAGCTCCGTTGGCTCATTCGCGCCTGCTTCGCTGCCACGATCACCAACCGTCTCTGCGAGTTCGCTCTCTTCATCCCTGCTGGCTACCACACTGGTCAGCGCGGTTCCCGCTACCAGCTCTGGATGTCGCCCTACATCGCCCTCTGCATCATCCGTTCTTTCATCCTGCCCACCTGGCTCGGAGGCCAGACCCAGGCTTTCAAGCCCACCGGTTCCCTCGGCTCTGCCTTGAACGAGCGTGACGCCAAGACCCGCAAGAACATGTTCCGCCGTCTGTGGGGTGTCCTGATCAACTACATGGCCATCTTCCATCTGGCGTTCGTCTACCTCACTCTGGTCGGTGTCGTCCTTACGTCCTACCGCTGTTTCTACCAGAACGACGAGCTTCGCGACCTTCTGCTCAGCCTGGTCACCCACGCTTTCTGGCCTCCCCTGACCTTCATCTTTATCTGCAGCTCGTTGTGGACGCCCATCGCCTACGCCATCGACCCGCCCAGCATGCCCGACCGTGAGCAGCTTTTGGAACGCGACCCCAAGACCTTCGTTGCTCACCCCACAAAGCAGAGCAAGAAGATTGCTTTCGGTGGACAGGCCGCATGGTTCGAGACTGAGCTGACCATCACGACGCTCTACACCGTCCTCGTCTTCGTCGCGTCCTTCTTCTTCTAGACTGGGTTTCGACAAAACTTCTTTTTACAATACATACATATGCGAGTTTCGTACAAATGGCGCAGGTAGCGATGCTCCACGGACAGGGGTCACGAATGACGCATTTACACAGCACACAACGCAAGCACGCAATGCTCATCACGTACAAACCACAAGATGACTGTCACGATAATGTAATGCCTGTAAACTACTGCAAATAGATCAGTATAGATTTACGCACAACGGGGGGGGCGGCGCGCAGAGATCTCTCTCACTGCTGGAAGGGACGAGAGCACCACATCTATATATATTTTCTTATTCAAACTAGGAATACACGTTAATAAAAAGACTCACCAATCCATGGAGTCTCGTCATTTCATCATCGTGCATTTGAGATCGGCAAGTTAGGAGAAGCCTTTTGACAAAGTCAGCCGATGCCCAGAGGCGCGCGTCTTACTGCCGGAGAAAAGCTTACTGTCGTTTCCTTATTTCCGAGCTTCGGATGGCTTCTGACCTGGCTCTCGTGGCGCCGCGGGAGGCTGGTTTCCAAGACAAGGTGTCACTAAACTGACTCTAATCATTCGCCATTGGCAATAATTCGGCTGCACGCTCAAACATGGTGCTAAGATGTCCGCGCCTCATTCGCCATGTTCCGAAATTTCAGCGGATACGCCCCTAGCTCCATGTTTAAGCTGTTGGGGAATGATTTATATTTCACACACACACAGAGAGAGAGAGAGAGAGAGAAAGGCGACAAAACACGGATCCGGCTGGCTTGACGGAACGGCGAGATCTGCGGCCCAAAGGTGCTGCAAGCCATCACGCGGCCATACATCTTCCTTCTTTCCCTTCCACTGCTTCCATCCTTTGTCCACTGCCGACATGCAGATTCGACGGCATCATACTATCAGTCGTTGCCGGGTTTATCATTGATAGGGGGCTTGGTTCGCCGACGACGCAGCAGCTACTGCACCGCGGCTGTCTTCCGGCTTGAGAGGATGTCACGTCGGAGTCAGGCTTCACGGCACTTGGCATTCACTCTGCTTCTATTCGCGAACTTTGGACAAGGGACGAAATAAACAAGCACAGTGTCATACTGTCAGGGTCATTTAACTGAAATCCTGGTCCCTCCCCTCCCCCCTCACGCCCGTTCGCAGGCGTCCACGTCCGGCGCGTCAATATGTCAAACAGTAGAAATCCTCCAGCCATACAGAGAGACAGAGAGAATCCTTCTCATCTTTTATGTCATATCACACCAAATCCTTCTTCGCTCTCTTGACTGCGGCCAAGCTCTCGCCAAAGATGAGATGCCAAGCATCTTCAGACGAACCGCGGCCAAGGAAGATTGACTTGTTCTGTTAGTACGCTCGTTGTCCGCCGGCAACGGCGCCAACTCAAGGCGGTGCATACGCGCCCCCTTCCCCTGAATCACTAAGGTTTTCAGGGGGGGGGGACGAACACAAGTTCACGACAATCACAGTGCCATTGGGGTTTGATTCACACGACTGTGTGTATGTAGTCACGTTTCTTCTTCAGGAGTTCAGTGTTGCGCATATACTGGCCAGTACTACCTAAGTTGAGTACGAGAGGGCCTCGGGAGTCGGGATCTCGCTGCGACGTAGGGAAAACCATAGTAGAGCACATGATACGGGTTAAATTTGTGTGAGAAAGTGTAATTACCCCCTTGTGGCTGAACGAAAAAGGGAACCCTTTCTATTTTTAGGTAATCACAATAATGAGCTTATGTCGCGCCACGCGGTCACGCTGCAATCCGGATCGGCATTCACTGTTGATAAGGCCGAGGGCTGTTGCCTGCTGATCACATGCGAACTCCTTGAGCCAAGATCTTTCAAGGGATTGCTTCTTGGCGATATGAAGATTGCCTCTTGGACTGTTGCATCGTGATGTGATAAGGAGCCTTTCCCCCCGCCAACAAGAGCAGTGCAGGATCGAATTCGAGTCTTGGGAGCATGTATCCCACCGCTTCAACGGTCAATTCGGTAGGGTGTGATTTCTCATCATGTCGATCCGGGCGGGTTTTTTCCGGACCCCGGCAACCCGAGCAACAACTTCGGCCCGACGGCAACGATGAAGATCTTTGGTTGGAGGAAGCCCATGTCGCGATCGGCAATCCGTACCCGGAGTTGTGGGGATACACAGACCACAGAAACACGTCCATATCCACACGGATGACAGTGCGTGGACAAGGACAGGAGTCCTCGGTTGGCTACGGTTTAAGCAATGAGGCGAAGTTGGCGATGTGATGCTCGTGTCGTGAGTCTTGAGTGTCGCATGGTTCTCCCTGACTCATGACGATCGGCTGCGTCGCATTTGATCTCGGGTACACGAATCTAACACTACAAAACCCAGATGCCTGTGTCTTTCGTGAGTATTATTCAAGTCATACAGATTAGAAACCTTTGTTTTTCTTTTCCCTTTTTTTTTCTTTGCCTTTTTTGTAATTTGGTTGGTCAAGCCATCGCAACATGTCTTCTGCTTGGTGACTTTGAAATCAACCGACCGAGCACAAAACATAATGGAAAAGCTAAACGAAACTGAGCGCACTGGCAATGGAACAATCCTCAATCCCGTTCATGACTCCGCCGAGAAAACATGTGTAGAACCAAAGCCGTCTGTCGAGGTGGCGGCTCTAAAGCACTGTAGAGAGTGTGTTGAGGCATGCCTAACGAGGCGCCTTACGCAGCGTAGATGGAATTTCTGATTCCTCGCGGAAGGTCGAGAGGAGTGCGGCCCTGGCAGCGCGCAGTATTTCCTCTGCAGAGAGTTAGCGAAATCTAGCAAATTGCCTTGCATGCGAGATCTCAAAAAGGTTACCTGGTGATGCGGTAGGGGAGTTCCTCTTCCCTCTGGGAGGTCTGCTGAGCCGCGGTCTCGAGTCGATTGACGTCTTCCTCCCCCTCTCTGCGTAGATCCGGGCCGGCGGGCATCGTGGTGAATTGGAAGAAACGGTGCCGCTCTCAGCGCAAGATTGCTGTCTCTCAATTTCTTCAGCTGACAGGAACGGGCCGTAAACGCTGTCAGAGTATTCCGAGCGACCGCCATTTATGCGAGAGAACTCGAAGAAAGTACCTTCCTTCAGACCGATGGGTAATCCACCACACAGGCAGTCGGGATCTTTGTGGGGGCATCTAGGTGCTTCCATCGCGATGTCGATGCTGTGTTTATCAGATGCTCTCTGCTTTGCTTGTTCTCCATTTTTGGTATCAATGGCAAGACCCTCGAGATCAAAAGATGGCCCAGACTGGGCTTCGGAGCTGTTCGACATGTTTGCGATTACAAACAGGAATCTTTGATGGTTTCGTTTGGTGAAATTTTAGCTTGAAGCCTGAAGTTGGGTCCTTGTGCTTGTATTTATCTGATAGGCCTAACTCTGTGATGGGCAAAGACCCTGGTTTCATTCGAACTCTATCCAGATAAACTCTTGGGGCTCAAGGGTTGCGATGGCAGTTATCCGGCCTGACGTAAAAGCTACCATGTCATGTGTGTTCACGGATTCCCCTAAGGGTATGGGTTTCAAAAGCAACGCCAATAATCTGCCCCAGAATCCCATCAGTAGGCCAATCCGTCTCACTGCCCTCTCCACCCGCACCTTGATGTTCTTTCTTCTAAAGTGTTTCCAGGTGGCCATGACAAGCTGAAAGAAAAACAGTGGGTTCATGCTTTGAATTGGTTAGTTGTAATTACTATAGTACTTTCAGATAGGGTCGGATTCTAGCTGATGAAGTTAATTAAAAAAAAGGCGACACTGGAATAATAAGAATTTAGGCTGAGATGGCACACCGGAGAGATACCTACACATGAGCTTTTCCTGCGTACATGGAGGGCCTCAAGGAACAACAACCTTCATTCTCTTATCTGGATATTACGCGGAATCGGCAAAGAAATCTCAAAAGGTGCTTGAGTTGGCGAGGGACGTCGGATTACACATTATGCAAAACGGGCCGGCTTCCTGAGTCTTTGAGGTCTTTACGATTTATCTTCATCATTATTCCCATTGAATTTTGCGTCCTTTACCAGGCGTGTAAGCATTTTTAGTCAAATTGATAAGATTGAAAAAGTATGCTACAAATCTCAAGTCATGGACGCTACGAGTACTAGGCCAGGTCACTTAAGGGTTTTCTGCGCATGAATAGTTGATCGTGAAGTTTTTGCAAGGCAGCTTGGACTTGCGTTTTCAGTAGTCATAAGAAGCCTCAATTCTTGCATATGGAACAGAATGTCTGGGTTGGCATGCGTTATGCGCGGTACGTGGCTGATGCCCGAAACCACATATAATTAGAATTGGAGTCACCAACTTTCACAGACCGTCCCTACGACCTTTCGAACTCTCCTGAGCTCCGTGGTATTCCCAGTGGGATAGATCCCCGGTCGATGAAGCATCCGGGCGAACTATCAGGTTTTGCGTCACGAATGATGAGGTCATTCTTAGTTTCCTCACGATGACACGCCGGCGGACGGCCCGGCGTTCCAGACTCTGAAGTGCCTGAAGCAAGCTCTTCCAGGAATGTCAGTTGGAGGCGCAAAGGGAGAGCCCTGAGCCTTGGCGCATTCGGCTACTATAAGCTCCTTGAGGCTCAACTTAAAGCCAACTCAAATATGAAGTTTAAGGTGGTTGAAAGTCAGGGACTCCTGGCCCACCCGCTACAGCTGCTGCGCCGGATTCTTCTGGTGCTGTTGCAAATCTAGCACCAAAAAGCAAGTTCAAAAAGTCAGATAGTTGATTTTGTTTCTCGTCGTTTTACTCGCTGCGGTCTCGCAATGCTTGACCGCCAGCTTGAAGGTTTCGGCATTTTAATAGCACATCTTGACCAAAGAGACAAGTTGCAAAATGCAGATTGATCAAGCGTGGGGTCTCCAAGCTTCCGACGCACACAACACTCTTTGGGGCTGGTGCAATGTGCAAGTTTGAGAAATATTCTGCTTATTGACTCCATCTGTGAGACAGTTCTTTACACCGTGATTACTGATCATATTTCTCAATACTGCCAGTGTCACGATCTCCGCAACTCTTCGAGCCGAAAAAAATCAACATTCTTCTGTTCGCTCTTGCGCATCTCACTCTGAACATTCTGGAGTCGTTCGCGTAGATTGTCATTTAGACTGGAATCAGTCTATACCTTCTAAACGATTCTTGCCATGGTGAGAAAAACAGTTCCCTTCACATCATTTGCTAACTGCTCTTCCACTCCTTAGACGGCCGGCTAAACACTATTAGTTGCAACCGTGATTTCGATATCTACATTGGCCAGCTCCATGGAAAATGACGTTTCTGAAAGTTACCCGAGTGGAAAGAATCCCGATGGATTGGAATGAACTGACCATTTTCCGCCCTGAAAGCCACGTAGTTGGTGATGTTTCATCCACACCGCGTCCATTGACCGTCAGGCCCCATGAGTCTTCGATTTCGGGCACGTGCAGCAGCACTGAAAGATAGGAATACGTGCTGTCGCTCCAGCTGCCTATCATTATTGTTGTGTTGTAGACCCCAACGCCAGAAGCGTGCTCAAGGCCAGTAATTTCAGACCGAGGCTGTTGGCCCACTTGGTAACTCCCGTCAGACGGTAATCGATGTATAGATCAGTGATGGTTTTGTAAAAGTCGTTTGTGATCTTGGATGCAGTGGATTTCCCCAATACTTGACTCCTGCTTGGACCCCGGCCTCATTGAGATGATCGACTATGTAACCAGGTGCAGAGTATACCTTTGGGCCGTCCGGACTCCCTGTAAAAGGTTAGATCAAGGAGCCGAAAGCCGTATTTAATGGAATCGACCCACCATCATACATATTCTGGATCTGACCCGTGCCGCGAGCATAAACAGCTACCACCACATAAGCTCCATGAGATGGCGCCGTCCAGGTTAACGCGCCGTTTCCAACGGCATCAGTCACAACGAGTGTCGAAGGGTCAAAGGTGACTTCGCTGGCACTCTCATTTGTTGTGGTTGTAAGGGCTGCTAGAACCGGGACGAGGAACGGCGTAGCCGTGACGATATTGCCAGTTTGGTTTCCAGATGGGGCTGCTACTGGTAGTGGAAGCAATCCGGAGAAAGTGTCCCCTGCATGGACAAAGGCCTGGTCATGAACGCCTGACCTTGAACAAATTCTTTTGCCGTCTTGGCGGAATCTGGTGTGTATCCTGGGAATCCTGTTGGCCAATGTGGACCCAGTGTAAGGTCTATCTATGTGCACCTCGACTATTAAGGACGAGGAAAGTGTCAGTTGACCGATCGTACAATATATTAAAAGCAGCTCAATTACCTGAGACCCTCTTTGTACGCAGTCGAGATACCGTCGTTCCATCATTCCTTCCCCCAGGCTCCAGCCGTAGATAGAAGGATACATGGTCCTTTTGGCGCTATCTCTGACGTCTCCGGTCTCGCCTCCACCAAAGCCGGCATCGGTAATGCTGATGATCTCCGAGGACACCTCTGCAGGCTCGATCCAACCTCCCGGCCACCACGACCGAAAACAAGCCCTCTGATAGGTAGATGGCTCTCGCACCCTTCCCTTTTCGTCAGGCGAGGAAGATGCTGCCAAGAGGGGCGGGGTGAGTACGGCTAAAACTGACAAATGCAGCATGATGAGCTAATCACAGAGATAATATAATTGTGACTGATGGCTATGATATCAGACGAGCAGTTCCAGTTCTCTTAACATTACATTGGGATATCATACTCATTGCTTCAGAGCTTCCTTGGGCTAATGCCTCCCGTTAGGTGATGCTATCCAATTACCAAACATACTTCAAGTCTACTATTAAGCTTACCAAGACCACTACTACATACGACTGTTACCTAATCCCTCGGGTGCCTTTAAGACGACGGAGCATATAGCATACGTCGAAGCGGGGTTCTGGTATCCCCTTTAGATCATACAGCCGTTCGATGAACGAATGAGATCGGTATAGCTTCCATACAGTACACTGTACACCTCGTAGCCACTTTAACCACATTCAAGATCAACAAGTCCATACCAAATTTCGGAGAGTACTTTAACGAAGCAGCAAGTAGCCCTATCACGACAACTATCAGCTAGTTGCAGGGGTCCTCCGGCAAGTGTGGGATTGCGTCCTCTAGACTACTTCCCCGCGTTCTTACCCCGGATTATCGATGGCCAATGCTTATCAATGCGGGGTGCAGTCAGTAGTTTCGTTCAACGGTGTTCTGCAAGGAGCGCAGCGGCAGATGTTTGGGAAGTAGTCAAAGAGCAATTGGTGTGGTCATCCGGATCGGATACGGAGTTGGTAACAGTGGTGGCCCGAATGCGGAAGTGATTGTCTCCATCTCGGACGTCCCGACGACCCTCAGTCCGTACGGTCGAGACCATCGGAGATAATAATAGTAATGCTAAATAATACGGTTTAAGCTTATAGATGAAACTGTGAGAAGACAAGGAGTAAAGGCCGAATATCTCGTCCTGTCTTACTTAAAAACATGGTCGTGACGGCTTCACCCTTTCCCACTCCGGAGCTGTGACATCCACAACCGTCCTTGCTTGAGGTTGCGCAGCCACTGTCTTACGGCAGTTCATCTTAAAGGGGCATTTCTAGCAATAGAGTCTAAAAGAGGCAAAGCTTGGCCGTTTTCGTCCTCGACGCTCGTGGTTTTCTCAGGTTCTGCCTCATCGCCCGCAACGGACGGTGGACCTTTGTTCTACCAGACGCCCTGGGCGCGATGGTTGCAGATCACAACGTTCGCCACGCGGTTTGGCAGCTGGAATGAGGCAAAGTTGTGTGCGCAATGAAAGCCACCGTTAGAGCATCCCAAGAGACTTTTGTTGGGATCGTGGATCATGTCAGAGAATGAGATAAGTAGAGAGATGACGACAGAAATGATTCGTTGATAGCAGGTATCATGAGATTTTGGAGACTTGAATGGCTAAGTTACAAATGGTATATCAAAGTGAATGCGGGGATATCATCATGAAGCGTTAGGAAAAAAGAAAAGGGAAAAGAAAAGAGGAGTCTTTCCTCCCAATTCTTCAAGCTATGCTAAGCCCTCATTGCCTTGAAGTACCTCACCACCCTGGTGAGCGTTGATGTTGACTCAAATGTCTCTGTGGTGTTACCTGAGTCCTCCGAGTCCAACGAATATCTCCTCTCCTTGACGAACTTTGGCCACGTGTTGGTCAAAACCAAATACTTGATGCTTGTCTCCGCATCGTCGAAAACGTTTGCGGTGAAGGTCTCCGGGATGTTTCCCCAGTATTGAACGAGGTCAGAGATGGAGCCTTCAGTCGTGCCCTCTTGTGATAACCTCGCCTTCGAACTGGTGGGTGAGACGGGTGAGTCGGGGCCGGCAGCCCAGTTGGGATCCTCGAAAGGCACGATGGGGTCGCTGAAGCGTTCGGTTTGATTGCCGTAGAGGATGCGAGCGGCATCATCAAAGGTGTTCTCCAAGTTCTTGAGATCTTGAGAGGCGATGTTGATCTGGAACTCGGCATGGTGCGGGCTGATGAACTCGGTATAGATGCGCAGCGCACGGTTAAATCGTTCGCGAGTGAGCTCTGCTGACCTTGCCTTCTTAGACCCGGGGGTTTGAGGGATAGATGACTTCCACTCGCCGACGGCTGAAAGGAAGGCGATGTTCTCCCCCGAGAAGTCCCTGAGAGCAGAGAACTTCCGAAGTGGCTCAGGGTTCTTGTCAAGGACGTACTCGAGGGCACCCATTGTGAAGACACTCTCGGACTGACTTGTGTCTTTCTCGAGTTGTGCAAGAGACTTCCAGGTTATCGCCGAAGACGCGACCTTGGTTGAGTCGGTGGTGAATGAGTTCCTTGTATCTCGTTGCCGGTTCTTGGCTTCCCAGACAGCGATGGACTCCAGAGTCTCCCGGCGAAGCGTATTGTGCTTGATGACCTGCCAGCAAGGAATGAAGATGGTGAAGACCTCGATGAAAGTAATGGACAGGCAGATCCTGGTAAAGCGTGAGCATCGTGGGATGGAGCGCACAGGCTTGCTTCATATACATACCACTGAGGGGGGATGAAGTATCTATTGACAGGTGCCATCTCTGGCACATACAAGGCCACAAGCCACATAGGGGTAGCGTGTAGGCTGAAAGTATTAGTGCGGTCCGGAGGGATTGGGACCGGGCGTGCGCTAGCCCCGATGTCACTCACCTTGCAACGCAGCATGCGATGGTCTGGAGGCGCCACCCTTGGGTGTCCTTGATTCCACGTGATTTCCAGAGAACGATAGGCGCAATCATCCAGGCCCAGAAGAACTGCCAAAAGACTGAAGGCCACCATTCCCAACCTCTACCCTTCTCGACCTTCTGCTGCTCAGGCGTACCCTTAGCCTCGGTGCCCGGGATACCGAACCATGGGTGGTATTTGCGAGAGACCAGGTACATGACGACCGTCAGGAGCAGCTGACGAAGACCTCATGTCAGCCATGTGCTCTAAAATGTGACAAGGCACGGTCCACTGCTTGTTTGCCACGTACCTGGAGAAGCATGCCCGTGCACACGATGGCGAGCATCTTGGTGGTATAGTCTAGCTTTCGGAACCGTCCCACGAGTGTCTTGTCTTTGCAGTGGCAGGACTTAGGCTCGGGCTGTGAGAGAACAGCCGGTTTGCCGGCATATCTTTTCTGCGCCTTGGCGACATGGAGGAAGCGGCTATTGGAGGCGTGGAAGAGGGCGATACCGAAAGGGAGATAGAGGCCCATCACCCAGAACTCTGCGCCATCGGGCACATAAGCACCAATAGCCAGCCCGATCTGCACAGAAATCCAGTATAGGTGGAGCATAGTGACGGCTCCAAACGACAAAGACAGACCGCGGATCCTCAGGAACGGCATTTTGCGGTTGACAAAGAGGAATGCCATCCCGCAGAGGAGCAGGATTGTCCAGAGCCCTCCCCAGACGAGCCAGAACAGGGAGGCTGGTTCTGAGTCGAAAGCAGGCGCCGCCGCTGCTGCTGCTGCTGCGAAGGCAGCTGAAGCTGTTGGCGTGGCCGCGGATCCCGAATCCATGACTGCTGTTAATCGATGCCGATGCCCGTGGTTGACTGGTTGTGAAGAGGTCCTTGCTTGTTTCCCGTTGCATGGGAGCAAAAGGAGCATGATGGAAGAATCGCAAGACCCTGCCAAGTCAAGGTTTGAGGATAGACTTATATGTTGGAATGCAACCAGGGCCGAAAGACAACAGTCTCTGTGGAATGCATGAATCTCCAGTAGCCCGCTGAATCAAACCCCAAAAATCCTCTCGCCGCCTGTCGACCCATGTCATCATGTCCTGGTGAGGTAAACCAAACGCGGAGTAGAGGTTGGCAGGCCGTCGTGCAGATCCTTGTCGAAGACAACGATAGCGCTCTGTCTAGGATGTCGATCACATCTCACAAGCACTTCGGATGCAGGGTGAACCCGATGAAAGCTCGCGACGGTTGGTTCCTGGCCCGAAGCTGGTGCCCAGAACATACAGCCCTGACTGAAGACCGTTTGGGTGAAGTGAAACATGGATGCAGGGCAGCGGCTCTATCCCTGCGACGGCTCTGCTTCCCCTGCCTCCGCGGACGCGACATCCTGAGATTGGCGACGGACCCAATCGACGGTCCGAAGTGTAGATCGCTGGCTGCATAGGCTTTGCCAGCATTAGCAGGTCCTTGACATTAGCGTCTGAGGATCATCTGTTTTCCGAGCACTAGCCAAAAGCCGGACCCCTAGTCCGGCTTGGGCGTGAAAAGAATTCAACTCCTATAAGCTCTGTGCGATCCAGCCACTCAGCTGACCATCGCAAGAGCTGTGAGAGGAGTCGTCATTGCAGATCTTTGCCGAATCATTAGACCGATGAACAGTGGATGAATGGCGGTATTACTGAGTCAGGGCTGTCTGCAGAAACCTGATCTAAACCTCAAGGAAACCCGTTGGAGCACAGAGCCTAACAGATGATGGTGCGAACAAGTCCGTGATCGGAAACTCGGACCAGCTGCAGAACAGTCGGCATTACTATGAGTCGCATGTGGGAGCGTGCGCTGGGCGCTGCAGAGGTAGATGAGGCTTCAATTTTTGGAGGTAGAAGTCTTTGCATTTGATGCAAGTAAACAGCAGTAATAGACAAAACGTTATCCACGATTGCGCGGCACATTATTATTGATCTCATCTTGGCGTGGAAAAAGGTCTTGCGTGTCAGAGGAATCCAGGGTGTGTTGAGACATATGGATCGGGTTGACGTTGTGGTTCTCCCCAGGGACGCCGCATTGTGTATCGGTTCAGAGTAAACGCTTATGAATCATTGTCGAGCTTAGGCCGCAAGTCAAGTTGAAGCCCAGGGCGAAGATTACGACGGGGCGCCTCCGGCCTCAATGGCCGAGATCTTGGCTTATTGCTGTCAGTGTCTTCGATGCAGCAGACCATGTGCCGTGAAATCCACACCACTCCTGTCGATCTGCAAAGATTCGAGCGTTGGCCTTTGAGGTCTCATTCGGCCTGTCTCTCTGCTGCTCATTTAATTGGGCCATGGGAGTTCAAGTACTGATGACCAAACGCGCCGTTGCGCCTCTATCTCACGCTAGGCTCGTAGAGGGCTCGCGCAGTAAGCCTGGGTGTTCCCGAAGAGCGACATCGCGGCCTTTGCCACTTGTTGATACGAAGATGAAATCGCCGTTGACTGACAATGTCTGAATGTTGGCACATTTCGTGGAGTCCGACAGAGGCTTAAAACAATGAACGGGCTGTGGCCCTAGCAGACTTGGGCAACGTTGACTTGCATGTAATGAAATGACGGCATTTCCACGTTCAGCGAAGCTATTGACTCATGCTGTATTGGTCAATGGGTATCATTCAGTCTCGTGTCTGTCAAGTAAAAACCATCATCCAAAACAGAGTTTCTTCTGCCGGGGATCGTTGGTCGACGGTCTTCCGGGCGGTCTACCACGCTTCTTCTCTCCATTAGGCTTCGCCTTCTTCAAGTCCGGGGTCACTGATCTTGAAGCTGGAGGAAGAGGAGTATCTTCGTGTACCGCTTCAAGAATCGTCTGCCTCGAGAGACATAGATCAATGTGCTCGTTGAACTGTCTTTCATCTGGCGCTTGCGGACGATTGCAAATAGGGCAGTCCCACATCTCGTCCCCGACCGGCGTAATTTCCTTGCCAGAATTCGGCGCAATTTCTTTGCCATGCCTTCGCACAGGAGTTGAGCTGGCGTCCGTTGCTCGCGTGTCGACATCCTCCTGTTCGTCTCCCGGCGAGACGGGATCGTCGTCGAGACGCAATAGTTCCTCTTCCGGCCACATTTCCCAGCCATCCTTATCAAGCTTGATGCCAGTACCCGGTGTACCAACAGTGGCTTTCTTCTCTGGTGACCCGGCTGAGTCGGATTTCCGCGATCTGAAACCAAAGAATGCCATTGTGTCTGGTCTCTTTGTGCTGATCAGGTGCGTACACCGCAGTCCCATGAGTCGCAATTTCATCCCGGGCATCTCTTCCTCGAGCTTGCCAAGTATGGGAAGGGCAAATTGGTAGAGGTCATCGGCGAGGCAGATAGCTCGCGGCAGGACGACCTGACGAGTGAAGACCTCGTAGGTGTGGAGCTTGACTTTCAGAACCAGTGTCCGACCTTTGCATTCTGCTCTTTTCATGTCTTTCTCCAGCTCTTCCGCGGTCCATCTCAGCTTCTCCCGCAGTTGCTGGGGGTCTGACATGTCCCGGAAAGTGCTTTCCGTGCCGACGCTCTTCCTCTCGTATTCCTCTGCCGGCTGTATTCGCGTTCGGCCCAGTCCCAGATAGACGTTTATCAAGAACTCATACGCCTTTTCTCCAAATAGTTGCCTAAGGAACTGACGATAAGGATAAATATCAGCACACGTCTTGATGCCGATCTCCGCCAACTGCCGCTCAAGCACACGACCAACCCCGTTGACCTTTCGCGGCGGCAATTTTGCCATGAAGTTCATGATCTCAGTTCGGTCGTTGGGCAACACGAACTGCCCGTTAGGCTTGTTCATGTTGGAGCAAATCTTGGCCAGTTTCGCGTTGGCTGCGATACCGGCCGATATTGTAATCTTCGCACGCTCATGAACCTCACGTCGCATTTGCTCAACTGCATCAGCAGGGCTGATATTGTTCTCCGTGCAATATTCAGTGATGTTCAGATATGCCTCGTCGATGCTCGCGCTCTCGAACCTGGAGTCGTATTCCACTAGGACATCTCGTACTTCGTGTGCCTTGGCGTTGTATTTGTCGAAGTTGAGCTTCAAAAGAATCAGGTCTGGGCATAGCTTTTTGGCTACAAAGCCTGCCATACCACTTCGACAGCCATATTTTCGTGCAACGTAATTGCATGTCGTTAAGACGCCGCCCCCAACGGCAAAAGGTTTGTCTTTGAGTTCGGGTCGGTCGAGCAGCTCGACTGCTGCGTAAAACGCGTCGCAGTCGACATGGACGATGTACTGGGTGAGGTCTCGGGAAAGTTCGAGTTGGGTGATGAGCTGGTCGGCGAGTCGGAGCTCCCGGGTCAGGTCTTGTTTCTCGAGACGACGCTTCTTCTCCAAGATCTGTTCAATCTTTTTCGTGAGGATCTTGTCTCGCTCTTCCTCACGGTTGAAGAACTTTGAGCCCTTGGACGCATTGTATATTATCTCGGATACCTATGAGGCATTGAGCATTGCTGTCAGGTTGTGGTCCGCGGTGAAGAATCGGGAAGATGGCTCAGCATAGACTAACCTTGGATTGGTCAACAGAGTCCTGACCAGCCTTCGTCAACGATGGCCCCAGAAGAGAGTATTTCAACGTCCCATGCTCCGTTGCAGATTTGACGGCCTCCGATAATTCGTCATCTAGAAGTTCGCCCTCAAGTAGGTCTTCGTCTGGCAGCGCGACCGGGGGCGACGGTGGTAAGGCCGTTGGTGTCGTCATCGTGGTGCAGCACCGAGGTTAGACTTGAAGACGTTCATCGACAACAGGAACCCAAGTGGGGGGTGCATAGCTTCGTCCTACCTAGCTGTCGAGCAAGGAGGTGTGATGGATTGACCTGTCACCTGAAGGCTACAGTGTGATGGGTCGCGGAGAGTGCCCCTCGTCAGCAGTGGCGACACGTGAGGCAATCAGCAAGTCCACACGAAGGCAACGCGCGACACGTGACACTCAGTGGGTTGCGCTAAGCCTTATGGATGCATAAACCTGCTGGTTGCATTGAGGCATGTCGCTTCATTAAACATTATGCACTTATGGCGTACAAGCAAGTTCTCCCCACCAACAACTCAGCCCGTCATCTCCTTGCGTTCCTCTTACTGCTCACTTCAGTCTTTAGCAGGTGAAGCTCTCAGGCTTGGATTGATCACCATCGCCGGTGTACTTCTGTGTCGCAGGCCACGGGCAGATCGGCCGCTGCCTCAAAACTTCGGTGGAGGTGTCCGTTGACTTCGTCCATGTTGTCGCAATAATGGACTCGGGAACGGTGCCTGCGGACTCCCACTCAACAAGCGCCGTGAGAACATCGTACTTCGGGTCAGCGAAGCCGGTGATGTTGGCGTTATCGCTGTCCACAAGCTGCTCCCACTGGCCAGGACCTCCGATGTACCACGGCGCATCCACGCTCGTGTTGTGGGATCCCAGACCAGGTACAAGGAAGAAGCGGAACCAGCTGCGGGTTGCTTCGATATCCCCGCCGGTCGCGTTGACGACTCTCTCGTAAAAGTCGATGGACGCATTGAGGGGGTTGACGCCGTCAGCCAGACCGTGATACATGATGATCTTGTGGCCCAAGCTTGCGAACTGCGTCAGGTTGAAGCTGTTGACGTCCAGCTCGCCGGGGTTGGTCTCGTTGGCATACGCAGGCACGGTGTCGTTGTAGCTTGCCCAATCCCACTCGGCGTCCTCGTAGACGAAGTTTTGGAAGTATCCCAGTGCCTCTTCGTTGACGTCGGTGTCGTTGTCGCCGAGGACAGACGTCCACTCATACTCGGATGACGGGCTCAGACCCGAGAAGACTTTCTCGCCATCGACCTCATAGTTGTCGTAGAGCTTCTTTGCGAGCTCGACCTGCTCCGTGGTCAGGCACGCTGACGCATCGACGCCGTCGCCGCCGCAGGTAAACGGGGCAAAGTCGAAGTAGCAGTTAGCGAGGTTGCTGATGATGCCGTCCTCAACCCCATCTGAAGCGTCGCACTGCTTCCTGACGTTGTCGCCTAGAACCTTGAGGCTCTCGGCGGACAAGATCTTGGTATCATTGGCTCCATTCAATGAGCCACGTGAGATTCTCCAGCTTTGCAAGTGGCTTTGCCACCAAGCCGGCGCACCGATGAGGATGGCGTTGAAGTCCCTTGGGTAGAGCTGGGCGGCTTTCAACCCTTGGCGGCCGCCTTGGCCGGCGCCAGCGAAGTATGACTTGGAAGGGGGCAAGTCGTAGTATTGCTGAGCCACTCTCACTGCAAGCTGATATGAGCCGTGCAAGGCCCGGAAGCCAAAGTCCAGCTGCTTATCCTCGTCACCCAGCGCCCAGGTGAGGTTGTTCGCAGTAGAGTTGTGCCCGCCGTCGGTCGACATGGTCAAAAAGCCGTGCTTGACGCCAGCCGCCATGGCAGGCCAGTTGACACCGCCATCGAAGCCCTCGTTGCCGACGGTCAGGATTTGGTTATTCCACTCGTCTGGAAGGAAAAGGCCGAACTTGTATGTCGCGTTTCCATCGCCAGTCTTAGCGACAAACGTCACAGCGCAGAGGCTAGGAAGATTGGTGACGTTGACCGGGTACGCAATGTTTCCGTCTTCTTGGAAGCTACCGGCCTCATCGATGGGTGTAACGGTGCCGAGGGACGCGTTGGCATTGATCCAGTAGCTCATCAGTCGAGGCGTGCAGGACGTCGAGTTTGTTGCCGTCACATGCCGCAATGCGGCGAGCGTTAATGTGAAAGATGCGATCCACTTCATTTTGGGGATTTTTCCAAACTGCGCTCGGGGTATCTGATCAACAAGAAGCAGCTGCGTATCCCTTCGCTATCACTGCCGGACGCATCGCTGCCTTTTAAGACCTGCCGCACTTTTGTTGATCGAGCGCGCATTTTGTTGAGATTATTTCATTTCGCCACATATCAGTCTTCGTGTGTCTTCCCCAGATCTACCTTTCTGTTTACATAACACACGACCGTTTTCGGTCGATGTTTATTATGTGGGATATCGACGCACATTCCCCCGATGTTTTCCAGCATTCCAGCCCCACCAATGGGATCGCCAGTTTTTGAGACATCGTGCTATCGCTCGCAGTGGCACCCAATCGTTCGTTGATGTCCGTGACGGGAAATGCTCGACGCCATATCATCCGCTTTCAGCTTTCTTGGCAACTGTCCTGACGTCGTTGCCGTAGTATCCACATCCTGGCATCACAGGCTCGCGTTAACATTCACCTCGCTTGCTGACACGGGCCGATCGTGGAGCAAGGACCGCCATTGGAGCCTGTAGTTAAGAAGTGATTGACGTGTTCAACATTTATCCACTAATACTGAGAAGCAAAAGGTAAATGCATTGGATGACTAACGTGTACTCATGAACGGCGAGGCAGATCACAGGAAGAAAATTGAGACACAAACGGCCGGAACGCAGCATGAGAAACGCAATTCGCGTAAGGAAGGACAGCAAAGAAAACAAGCTAAAGCTGAACGGTTAAGAACAAGACAGCCTTCAACGTGGGATGCAACGATTTTCGTCCTTGTGGCGCTTGTAGTTGTCCCTTCTGGTGTACTCGTTGCCACAATCAGAGCACCTGATCTTCTCCTCCCGAACACCTAACCTGCCCCGGCTCTGGGGATGATGGGACCGTACGTGCCTGTCCAGGTCTTTCTTGTCAGAGCATCTCTTCTTGCAGAGGCCTGGGGCCGCTTCGCAATTGTACGGCTTATCGTGCTTCTTCTTATGTCGGCTGGCTTCCCATCCATACTTGTAACGGCCGGTTTGGTGACTCAATGACTTACTTCAGCTCATGTCCATGCCTAAACGCCTCTCCATAACTGTTCTTTTCACAGACGTGCGGATCCCGAGCATCCTGCTGAGCGACAGCCGAATTTTCGTTTTCGTTGCAAACTGCTTCTGCTATCATCATGGCCTCTTCTTCATCCCACCGTGCCGAATCCTGCGGTTGTGCTTGGATGTGATGAGAGCTAGTCCCATATGAGGGCTCACCCCCGGAATCCTAATGTTCCAGCGGTGACGGGTAGTCGATGTATTGGTAGCTGGAGCTCGGGGATATATAGTGTGCAGTAGAGTCTATGGAGCTGTGAGGAGGAACGCCGTGTTCTTGCCAACTGGTGCTAGTTGAGATCAGTCGCTCCGAAGTATGCTGCGTCGAACCTGGTCTCGCTATTTGGTCACATCATGAAGAGAACCTGGAATAACTCTGAAGAATACCAAAATCAGTTTCCGGGGTGCAGCTACTGCAATGCTTTCCAAACCATATTGTGTCTAGCAGGTTCCAACGTAGCATGACTCGCTATACTTCCTCTGCACACGAGTTTGTGCGTGTGAAGGCTTCGAGTTTCGGTTTTGGGACCTTTTGGCTAGCTTGCAAGCCTAAAGAACAGTTGTTGGAGGCGTCTTGAGCTCGTTATCTCTCCCCAGCTTATCCATAGTTCTCCCACAGTCTTCAACGAGGCATTAATTAATGCCGCCTTCGCCGCGCAGACGGTCAAAGCAAGGATGAAACTTACAAAACACTCCATACCACCTGGACTCTCTAGCGAGTGTTTCTAAAGAAATAGCCGCGTTTTAGGAAGCAGACCAAAACCCTCAATAGTGTCGTTTGTAATGCTGGTAAGCGGTAAGAGGTGAACACAATTCGCGTCAGCCTGGTTGGAATTATACTTTAATTATTATAAAGGTGTTGCTTTTCATCCCAAGGCGACGATAGCTGACGGCTTTGAAGCGCACTTTAGCGTCATCTACCTTGCGCATTTCGCAGTATTTTAGCGGCTGAAAGACGTAATGCTAAAGTCAAGTACTAAGGACTTCCCATCATGCGTGACCATAGTCTCTTCATAGTCCGCGACGTAGCCCCGATTGATCTTGACGATTACAACCTGACGAGGAGCGATTACGACCCAAGAAAGGTCTACAATGCCTCAAAGACCGCCAACATTTGGATGGCAAACGGAATCGAACGACGATATGGCTCACAGCTTCTGCATGCCAACTCGGTTCATCCAGGCGGGATCAACACTTGAGGTGCCAAACATTTGGGAGAGGCTGGTCAGAAAATGTTCAGGTCCTTTCACCGAATCGTGAAGAGCCACGAGCAAGGCGCTGCTACCCACCGTGTGGGCTGCAGAAGCGAGGGAGCTGAATGGCCGTGGCGGTCTATACTAGGCTGACGTCGAGGTGGGAGTGCCAGCCGAAGAAGCCAACGGCCGAGGCATCGGATATGCATCTCATGCATTCGACCAGGAGTCTGAACAACGGCTGTGGGATCCCAGTGTGAAATCGCTTGAGGAATCGGAGAGGTTGGAAGTCCCGGTTTCAGGGATTCGTAGTTTCATAAAGCTCAACCATGAAGTAATTATTGCTCGCCGAACGAGAGTCCTCAATTTTAATCTGCATCAATACCTACTGCAACTTTATGAAAACTATTCCAAGACGCATAAGATCCCTTCATTGGCATCTCTTGCACGATTTCATTGAAAAGCGTGGGGTTACTCACACAACGGCGACGCACAGTATCTGCTCAAAAGAGTAAAAGTGATTCCTGGTAAGTTTTCTCATTCAGGTATGAACTGGATGTCATGAGCATCATCGAGGTAAAACCTTGAGCTCTCACGGCCTCCAAATAACCCAACTCGATCTTCTAGATACTCATCGTAGCCCGAAACGTTACGCACGATATACGTTCTGGTTCCATGTTGACTTGCGCAAGTACCTATTTGATCTGGACCCAAGAATCGATCCAATGAGCCGACGTCCTGCGGTCAGGTTGTAGTCAAGCACATGCAGCCACCGGGGGTACGAGGAGCCCCGTCAGCCGCATGAAAAGCCCAAGTGGTATTTTAGTGACGTTTGATAGGTAGGCTGCAGTTCGTCCGATGTCGCCAGGTGATGACAGAAAAAATTGGCAGCTTCTGCATGGCCACCGCGCGGTGGTTCGAATTTCGAAATATCGCCCATTTTGACCCAATCCCTAAGCATGTCTCCGCATTACATAAGTTCTTTTCTAAAGCTACAGTTTCTCAGTCTTGCTTGCGATGCTAAGTGGCATATGAGTCGGTCGATGTTAGTCGAAGGGTGAGAGAGCTTATAGTAATTGGAGGCTGTGAGGATCTCTGGATCCCCTAGTAATTAGGCATGCTTTTCTTTCCAGAAAACTCGGAAAGTATAGAATTGTAAAGAATTCCCCGAGAAAATTTCAAGATTCTCATGGCTTCCGGCTGTAGCTTAAGAAATCTGTGAAGATCCAGCAACGCACACAAATGAGAGGTCGCGAGATAGCTTCACTGGTAGTTTACAGGATCTTCTGAATCCGAAATACGCTCAGATGGAATTCAGCAGAGAAGCGTGCTCGAAAAAGTGGATGGCTATGCATTCTACATCGATCAACGAAGGAAAATGACCGAGCATCGGCCTCCGTCACGATGACGAGGTTCCCCTTGTCTCAGCAGGGTTACCCCACAGGCCGATCTCCCCCTGACAGCTGACGGGAGTGCTTAGGCATTGTTTTCAGGGGAAGTTCATCCCACGGATGCCACTGCGCTGCGCTGTGCGGGGTAGCTACCCCAATGGAAGCTCCCTATCTGTCAAGGTACCTTACCTTACCTAAGGTAAGGAAGCTCGTATTCCACAGCTGCGTCATCGACGTCATTGTCCCGGAGCTTTCCTTCCAGCCCTACGGTTTTCAGCGCGGTACCTTGGGTAACGTAGGTACCTAAGAGCAACCAGCTCGGCCGGCTACCTACCTAGGGCTACCTACTTTGGGAAAATCAACAGCTGGCCCCTGTCCCCCAGCCGCTCTCATTCGTCATTTTGACTACAACTGGACCAACAAGCACGTGGACCAACCTGTCGTCCCTGCTTTGACTGCCTGCTTGTAAACCTGGTTCATTGGAGTCGTTTGCCAGTTTCTCATCCCTCAAACCCATCACCAGGCTCTTAACTGTTCCTCCTCCTCATCTTCCCAACCGTTGCCTTTCTCTCTCCTCGTCCCAATATCTTCCGAATCTTCTTCACTTCCCTGACAATGATTCCTGCCAGACCTCTCGTCCGTTCGACGCTCCCTCGCGCCACGCGTGCTGTGCGCATTCCTCGGCAACAGCTTCGCTTTCAATCCACTACTACCTCATCATCCTCGTCATCGGCCGGTGCCAGTGGAAGCAGCTCACACTTTGGTGCCGGTATTGCGGGTGGTCTTGCAGGAGCCGGCCTCTTCTACGCCATCTACTCTTTTACTCCAGCTGGCCGTACTGCCTCCAAGGTCAACAAGGCCGCCAAAGAGGCGGAGAAGAAGTACCAGGTTGCCGCGAAGAAGCTCCAAGAGAACACCCCCTCCCCCGACCAAGCCATCGACTCTATAAAGCAGTTCGCCTATTCCTACGTCGGCTGGATCCCCGGTGGTCGCGCCTACGTCGATACCGCCTTCAATGACTTCGAGACCGTCCGCAAGAACCACAAGAACGAGGCCGACGAGATCATCAATGATGCCTACAAGCAATTTCAGGACGTTGCCAAGGCTGGCTTGAGCCTCGAGGCCTTCCACAAGGCATACGAAGTGCTTGCTGACCTGTCCAAGAAGATCGCCAGCCTGTCAGGCGACGCCATCTCCGACATTGTCGACAATCACCCCCAGCTGAAAGATAAGCTTGGCGGAAACATTGACCAGCTGAAGCAAATGGGCGAACAATACGGCCCCGAGGCGAAGAAGCAGGTCGACGAGACATGGAAGCAGATCAAGGATGTTCTTGCCGAAGGTCTTACGGCTGGAAATTTTGAGAAAGCCCGCAAGCTGGTCGAAGAGAAGATCCAGCAGGTGCGCAAGCTCGGCGATGAGGCATGGAAAAAGGCGCTGGAGGAGGCCAAGCCCTACCTCGACAAGAACCCAAAGGTGAAGGAGCTCGTCGAGAAGAACGCCGATGCGCTGAAGCAGGGCAATGCAAAGGAGCTCTTTGACAAGGCCAAGTCCGCCGTCGATTCTGGCGATCTGGGCGGCCTCGAGAAGTATGTCGGTGATGCGGTGGACAAGGCGAAGTCTAAGGGCTCCCAGATGGGCGGAAGCTTTGGTGGTCTAGACCAGTATTTTAAGATGATCCCCGATGGCGATCAGATCATCCCGAAGCTGAAGCAACTCAAGGAGGTTGCCGACAATCACAAGGACGAGGGCGAGAAGCTTTTCAAAGAGACGCTGGAGGAGGTCAAGAAAGTACTGGAGGCCAAGGGGAAGAAGGCGGAGGAGATTGCCAACAGCGCCAAGAAGGAGGCCAAGTGAGGAGGATATCATGCCGACAGTATCACCGACAGTGATACCGGCTTATTAAGTTAGTCGTTTTGAAGCAAACCCGGACGGAGTAAGGAATCGAAAATTGCATTACCATCGACGCCATACCCTTTGTTCCTCATCAAGCCGGAAGGCGGACCTCGTCTGGAATTTGGCTCATACCCTATGCTTTTGAGAGATCGCCGACCATCGTTTAGATTAACCTGAATCCTCCGGGAACCCCATATTGAAACATCCGTACTTTTCCCCAACAGCCTGTAGTCTGATCTTTGTCTCGCTCCCGTAGCTTCCAATTGGGTCATGAGTGATATCTGCGTAAGTGAAGTATTAGAAGGGTAGGAGAAGTCCTAGTCCCTCCAGATACGACTTGTGTGCGTTGATTATGGCTTCCATTCCCGCCTGAACAATTTCGTCGTCCTCACAATCAGTATAAGCCGCAGTCAGAACACCTCATCCTTTTCTCCCGGCTTCAAGCCTAAAGAATCTGTCCCGTTTGTCACTGGATGTGGCTGGATGAGAAGAATGCGTTGGAGTCCTTCTACGTCGGCCAGAGATTTCGTCCCTTCTTCCCCCCTCTTAAACAGTTGAGAATACAGATTCGGACCTCCGCTCTTGAACGAGTAGACGATGTCGATAGCACTTGTCATGTCAGCACAGGCCAGGCTACGAGAAAGGTCGTGCCGTGAGGCTCACCGCGTAGGCGGGAGCAGTCCATCAGCCTCGGAAGCCATGGAACCAGCGTTGCCGATCCGCAGGGAGCTAGCTACCTGTGGTTGGATTACTGTGAAATGTTGATGGACCGTGGGGTTTTCGATTGGCTCGACGTAGTAGAATGCATCGCCGACGGCATGTTTTCCACGATCAAAGATGACACTCATTCCCATATCGGCAGCATCATCAAAGTTCTCGACGCGCATGAAGTTCGCTGAAAGCCTGGGCCTGGGCGTTGAGAACGTCCTGCGTGTACTCAAAGATGACGCTACCTCCCCAGATGTCGCCAATGGCAAACGTCGGCACATCGATGCGGGTTATAACGCCGAAGTTATTTGAGCCGCCTTTGAGTGCAGCAAACCATAGGTCCTCGTGGGAAGAGGCGGTGGCCTCGACGATCTTGCCGTCGGCAAAGACTATTTCGTAGGCATAGATGTTATCGCAGGACCAGCCGTGGCGACGAGCCAGGTAATGAATACCGCCTGTGAGACATGAGCTGACCTCTGAAAATCTTGAGTCTTCACTGGAACCATTCACTTACCACCAAGCGAAAAGCCTCCGACTCCTATACCTGTCACTCTGCCACCCGCGAGCCTGAGGTTTTGAGAAACTAATTGGTGGTAAATGTCGGTCCAGATACCGCTGGTACCCAAAGACGCCACGGTACTGTCTTCGCTCAACCTCACTGAGTTCATCCCTCAGAGATCAACTGTGATTCCGCCTTCGATATTCGCTGAGCCGGGCCAGATCAAATGGCCCCCACTTCGGATGGCGAGCTCAGGGAACTCCACTAACAAAACCCGTCTAAATTGGTCACGATATTGATGAATCGGGAGATCTCTTCCGCATTCTTGGGGCGGAAGATGCTGCATGTCGCGCTCTTGCCCTGAGTAGTAGGAAGAGATCGATTCATTGTAGCTGAAGGATTCGCTGTCAGCTATGCGATTCGGAAATCATGCGTCGATAAGATCGCAGTGGGCTGCGTCTAGTGGTGAATTAGACCTGGTAGTCGCGAGCGCTGTGGCTAACACCGCGACTAGGCACAACGTCGTATACTGCGGTTGAATTTTTGAAACATCGCAATTACAGACTCTTCTGCCTCAGCAACAGAGGCATAGGTTAATGATGGCCGAAGATGCAAACTATATAAAGCCAACTGATCCTATGTTATGATTGATGACGGCCATGCTTCGGCCTAATCCGCCATGCTCGTGCGGTGTTTGCAGGAATCCTTTGTGCTAGGAACGCGATGAAGATGATCTTCTCCACGGAAGGAAGTTTGAGCCTGATTTTCTGGTTACACGGGTTGAGAGGATTTAGTGCACGCTCTTCGAAGGTCTGAGGTCTCAAATTGAGCGTGGCGGAAGCTCGTGGTTGAACCGGAAGGATGATTGATCGCTTACTTGTTTCTAAGACAAGGATGGGCCCATTATCTCATTCTTTGTAAACGCGATTCTATTTGGAGGACTAGACAGACTTTTAGACTTCCTATCGAAAGGAAACCTGGGGTTGGATGGAAAATGCCAATCGTCTCGTTAGATTTCGAGGACTTTACAGGGCAGTCCCCTCGCTGAGGATAGCTGAAAAACACAAATCAAGCAACGAAGCACCTACGAATGAGACAGTAATTTTGTGAACTCGATCGAAAGACTTCACGACGAATGCCGGCAGTTGGAACATGAACGATTTCCCCCAATCTTGTCCCGGTGTTTTCGCTACCAAACTAGTCGAAACATGGATACCACAATATGAATACCTCATCCAACACACTCTCTGCTGAGGTAGCGAGGTACATACATACGCACCGAAACAGCCTGTAGAGGAGATCACTCGCCTCAACATGGAAGGAACCGAGAGATTATGGCCTGTACTTGTGCAGGTATCACTTCGGCATGACGATCTGGTCCCGAGTTGAGTTGAATGCGCAAATAATAAATTTCTGCAGTTGAATGAAATAGCCACCCACCTCTTTGGACAACTGCGTTGAGGCAGACGCCAAGACACCCATTTTGTTAGGGGCTGGAGCCACGGCCTTCCCCTTTGCCATCAATAGTTGATCGAGATGTAATGTCCGGGCACTTTCTCTTGGTTTTTTTGCGGGTTGCTGGATTTTGAGCGGTGTTTTGGTGGGGTCTGCGAGTTCCACACTTGCAAACTGACGCCGTGTTGACGTCAATCCGTGAAAGAAACAATGCAAAAGCCTTGATGGCCCAGGAGATTCAGCTCCAGGTGGCATATTATTGAGGATTTGGACCCGCAACCCAAGCTACCCTAATAACGGGAATATCCAGCGGAGATCGATTCCCGAGAGACTCCAGAACGCAGGCGAACTTGATGCCCAACTCGTATCTCAAGCCTCGAAGCTTGAGGCGATCCTTTCGATCGACCCGCAGTATAAACTCGTAGCTTACCATTCAGAATCTAACAGCAGCTTAAGCAAGTGAGAGATATAAGAGAAATGCTAGAGCGACAACAAAGGCTCCACCCGGACGAAAATGTCCGTTTCGCTCACCGCGAACAATAGCTGAGGTTACGGCATCGTGGGTCTTCACGCCAACCCTTGTAACATACGTCGAGAACACCTTGAGCTTTTTTCAGCGCCACTTGAGATAGGAGTCGGTGGCCAGATCCTTAAATAGAAGACATGCTGAACTATACACAGACTCACAGAGAGATCAATGCTTGTCTAACCTCGCCCGACCGATCACGGCACGCAACTTCAACTACTTTTGTTACCGACATCCTGCCCTCTCAAAATAATGCAAGGATTCTCGAGTAACGAGACAGCAGTCGCCGATGGCGACTGTGATCGTCCGGAACAAGCAGCGGAAAAGGAAACTTCCCGACACGACCAATCATCTCACACAGCCAGTCCCTCTGCGGGTACGAAACTCGACAGGGATTATACCAGTCATTCAGAAACCCAATGGGCGAAGAAACGCTTAGAGGAGCACGAAAACCTTCCGTCCCAGTCAGTAAGCTGGTGGCATCCGCATCTAGCTAGGGTAAGTTCTCTCTGATGACCTTTTTGACTCTGGAGCTCACAGCCGGCGATCATCAAAGTTGCGAAGGCACACGTCTATTCTGTGGATGCGCAATAGTAAGTTAGCGAGAACGCAAGTCGATGCGCAACTGGTGTTGCAAAATGCTAAAACCTTTTGTAGCAGCGATTATCTGCTTGGGGTCCTTTCTTATTTTGTGTGTCTACTGGGGCATGGGTACGTTCCATGAATCCTAAGTGACGAGAACTTCAAGCTCACAATCACTCAGTGTGCAAAATTGAAGAGAATCTGCCGTCACTAGTCTGTTATGTGGTCGATTTCGACGGGAAGGTGGCTCCTTATAACGACGTTGAGCCTTTGATAGGCCCGGCCGTCACGAATTTGGCCAACGAGACGGTATGGAGTGCGATACCTTCCATTGGATATCAGATACGGTCCGCGAGCGAATTCGAATTCGACCCAATGCTCGTGCGTCAAGCAGTATACGACTTCAAGGCCTGGTCGGCCATCATAGTCAATCCAAATGCAACGTCATTGCTGCAGAACGCCGTTTTGACTGGGAACTCCTCATACGACCCAACTGGAGCCATTCAAGTCATCACCATTTCCGGCCGGGACTCTTTCATGACGTACAGCTATATCCTGCCAAAGCTCAATACGTTTTCGCAACAGCTGGTGTCCCAGTTCGGGACGTTCTGGAGCGACATGATCTTGGCCAACGATTCCGTCACGAAAGAAAACCTTCGACAGGCTGGCAGAGCCGTCAACCCTGCCATTTCACCTTTGATGCTGGATCTCCGGCCCTTCGGACCCCCAGCGGCAACACCCGCGGCTACGTTTGGCCTGAGCTTTCTCATCGTTCATTTCGGCTTCACGTACTACCTCGCGGACGACCAGGTAAGCTTTTCAAAAAAGCCCACACACTCTCTATTCTCCGCCAACCCAATTTCATTGCTGACGGCTGTTACCTTGTTCAGAAATGCATCATCCCAGAGGGTCACCCACCCGTCCACTACTGGCATCATGTCATCCGCCGTTGGTTGGCGTTGATGGTAGCATACTTTTTCCTTTCCTTCGCGTATAGCCTGCTGCCGGTGGTGTTCCAAGTGCCCTTCACAAACCTACCAGCGTCACCGGTCGAAGTGGCGGAGAATCCGAACGCCTTCGGCAAGGCATCGTTCTTCGTGTTCTGGATGCTTCAATATCTTGGCATGGCCGCGTTAGGATTTCCCTGCGAGAACATGGCCATGATCGTCGGGTCTAGGTGGGTTGGGTTGTGCCTGACATTTTGGACTCTCACAAACACTATAACGGGGTTTTGGCCTCCCGACATCGCGCCGGGGTTCTACAGATGGGCGTATGCATGGCCCTATCACCATGTTATAGAGGGGAGCAGGCAGATTTTGTTCGATCTTCATTCCCGCATTGGCCTGAACTTTGGGGTGCTTGCGGCCTGGCTGGTTGTCAATTCTGCTGTGTTTGTACCTGCCTGCTACTTCATGAGGTGGAAGGAGGAGAGAGAAGCTCGCAAGAAGGAGAGGCATCTGCCACACTTCAACCTCCGAAGGTACGACGTTGAAATGCAGGTACCAAAACCGCCTGGGGTCAAACCGCCGAGGAGGAAACGGGGATTTCTTAGAGCTATGTGAAATGGACTGGTTAGGACTAGAAAACGATTAATCTGCGCGTTCTCTACCTAAAAGAAATGACGTAGGTAGTTGTTGTGAGTCCTTGTGAATCTTTGGACTTGCGATACCTGCGTGAAACCGATTGACTCCAGCGGTGACCGTTTCACTTGAAGTCTCCAAAGCCGGCTCAACGGTGCCCGTGCAGGACGTCCGATGACCACGCCCCGCCTGGTAGGCGGTTTCCGGTTCGCCTTGGCATCAGCCCAGTGCCCAGGTAAGAACCCCGACCACTCGGACATCATAATACCACGTTCTGCCGTGTTAGGTAAGTCGACCAGAGATCTGGGGATACGCCTTTGTTTAAGGGCCATGCCCTCGATGTCACGATGCGAAGTGGAGATACGAAAGGGCTGCCGAAAGGTCAGGGGAGAGCATCTCTATGACACTGCGTACCCGTGGCGTATCTCATGTCAAGTTCTAAGAGCAGCAAGTGTTATACTTGTCCTCTCCGACACTTTGCAAGAGTCAGCAATTCGAGACATCCAGCTTTTGCCTTGCATACGTCTAGTCAGCTGTGCGCAACTCAGAACTGTAACTGACGTGAGGCGAAGCCGAGAAGCGCTCAAGCACGTGTGTCCCGAGGCGTCCGAACGAACGGGTGGCGGAACCGGCGAACACGTCGGCACCAATGGGGTGAGGGTTCCGCAGCGGCTGATGCAATGTCATCAGAGGGACTTGACGCATGATTTGGTCTGACGAGAAAGGTCCAACACCATCGTCGAACGTCAACATGGCCCAAAGCACTAACCCAACAACCAAGTGGAGGGAAGACGGTTACCCGTGGTACAGCGAAATCTGCGAGTTCCTGTTGGACGGAGGCCTATCGAATAACCACCAACAAGCCCGATACCTGGCGAGTCATTGTCGATCCTATCTTGTTTCAGACGGGATCCTGTACAATTTACACCATGGACTGAAACGCCGATGCCTCGTCCATTCGGAGTTGTGACGCCGATATCCCAAGACACGTTGCACTGCCAAACTCTAAAGCCCTGGTGTTCGATCCATGGGTGGAGCGCTTAATGTCAGCCTTTTAAGAGGTACACAGCTGGTGGCGGCTGGCGCGGACGTGTGGCAGATGGAAGTACTTGTAGTCAGTTAGGTTCGAATCCTATCGGCGTCACATTTTGGGGTTGTTGGTGCAACTGCTTCTTTTGGGGAACGAACGGCCTTCGCAAAGGATAACTGGTTTCTTCGTTGGAAGACCAGACGTTCCGGCCTGATCAAGGTTGCGAAAGCGGACTTCCCTTGACCAAAGACAGCGAATGGCAACCCCTCCAGAGTCCCAAGTCTGAAATTCCTCAAACCCTCGAACCCCGACGGAACACGACTCCCGCCATCCTTGCCCACCAACCGCAGTCTTATTGCTACCCGACATTGTAGTATAAAATTAAAGTGTGATTCCTCCCGTACCCCGCACTCTAGCACGAATGTATCCTCCTGGGTCTTGATGTCCCAGATCATTGGACGACGGCGCCCACTTACTAGGGCTGTCTACAATGCAAGAAACATCTGTTGAAGGAAGTTCTGATGGGCCTTCTTTCGTCCGTGCCTGCCGTTCGAATCGGCTCCCGATTGTTACTGGTTGTTCTTGATAAAAATAAGCGCCGGCCACTGCCTTCCCCTCTTGCGCCAAGCTTGTCAGCGCAACGTCGTATCAACTGAGTGATTATATAATGACTGAGTTTGTTCAAGAGGTGCACTAAAGACCCTTTTTTGATCTTGCCTGTTTTTTTGTTTTGCGATTGTCTTCAAACTCAGTCTCGTCGGCGGGTCATGATGGTACTCTCCACTATTGACGAGAATGAGATAGTCATTGAGGAGGACAAGAAACGTGAGTCGCCGTGAACACATGGGTTACGTCTCACCCCGAGGAACTAACTGGCAACCGCAGCCAATTACTCCGACCGACATACAGTCGACGTCAAGTCCGGATCACTCGAGTTCGAGGAGGGAGTGTCAGCCTTGGAATGGACAGAGACCGAAGAAAGGGCCATAAGACGGAAGATTGATTGGCACACAGTTCCGTTGGCCACAGTATTATACCTTCTCTGCGTATGTATCACACTGGCGGCGAAATACATTTGTCCAAGTTCCAACTTCCTTTGCTGAGACGGCCTTACCATTAGTTTCTTGACCGCTCAAATATCGGAAATGCTAGGATTCAGGGCATGAGCAAGGATATCAACCTCGAAGGATTTCGGTTCAATTGGGTGTTGTCGATATTCTACATCGTCTACCTTTTCGTCGAAGTTCCGAGTAACATCATACTCAAGCGCGTGGGACCTCGATACTACCTGCCTTTCTTGGTGGTCGGATTCGGCTTGGTATCGCTTTGCACGGCATTCGTCAGGTCTTACGAGGGTCTGGCCGCCGCGAGGGCATTCCTAGGGGTTTTTGAAGGAGGGGCCATGCCTGGTCTATCCTTCTTCTTGAGCAGCTTTTACAGACGAGAAGAGTTGCTCCTGCGCATCGGTATTTTCATATCCTCAGCATCCTTGGCTGGGGCCTTCGGCGGACTCCTGGCAACCGGGCTCTCACGCGTGCCGGAATGGGGCTTTGACGGAATGCCGATCCATACGTGGCGCAACATCTTCTTCTTCGAAGGGTTTGTCACAATCCTGGTTGGCCTGTTCGCGCCGCTCTGGATGCCGACAAATCCTTCAACAGCCTACTTTCTCACCGAAAGAGAACGACTGATCGCCGCTGAGCGACTCCAACGTGAGCACAGGGCCAATGTCGACGAGGCAGTCAACATTGGCCATGCGAAGAGGGCTGTCATGTGTATCCACAACTACACATGCGCATTTGGCTTTTTCGTGATCAACATCACCGTGCAGGGCATCTCCGTCTTCATGCCTACCATTCTCAACGATCTGGGATGGACCGCGACGAAGGCGCAGTTGATGTCAGTGCCGCCGTACGTCGTTGCATGCGTCACGGCGGTGACTATCGCCTACATCAGCGACAAGACACGGCAACGGGGGATTTACCTTGCAATATTTTCGCTTATTGCTGTGATCGGCTTTGCTATTTTGCGGTTCGAAACGGACGCGAACATACGGTATATGGCGGTTTTCTTTGTGACAGCCGGCGCATTTCCAGGGGGACCAGGGTTCCTGAGCTGGGCCATGAACAGTAAGTTGCGAATCGTCTACATGAGGTAGTATGAGCGTGTTGACGAAACCATCGCAGACTCAGCAGGACCCTCAGTCCGCGCCGTCACAAGTGCCTACGTTGTCACTATTGGTACTATGGGCGGAATAGTTGCCACGTGAGTTATATCAAAAAGATGATGTCCTGAGGGTTTAGGCGGAATTGCATGACTAACAAGATTCAGATGGACGTACACATTCAAAGACGCGCCGAAATACTTTGTTGGTCATACGATAAATCTGGTGGGCCAGACCTTGGCGGCACTACTAGCAGTATTTGGTATTTTATATTGCCTCTACGAGAACAAGGCGAGGGCTGCAGGGAAGCGAGATCATAGGCTGGATGGTCGGAGCGAGAAGGAACAATCCCAATTAGGGTACAGGCATCCTTCATTCCGATACATGCCTTAGCATGCCTGAGCAAAGCATCGAATCAAACAGGCATCCGGTGCAAAGTAATACAGACATTACACCCCAAAGTGTAGTGATGGTTTTCAAGTATGAAAGTAATAATTAGTCAAACCTTGAAGAACATATTTTTTCATAATCAACCTCGTTACAATGACATGTTATTGCGCAAATGCGTCTGACCTTCCACGTCACTGTAGATGAGTTGGACGCAGCCTCAGCGTCAAGCCTGTAATCAGGCTTGAGCTATATTGTGCTACTGGCCACGTTGGTTGTCTCGTACTGGGGCAAATCGTCGGAAATCCACCTAAATCCCAACGCCCAAACGATAGAGGCTAGAGCTCGTACTGACTTGACAGTGCTACGGCCTACTGTATTCTCTCGCATACCCGATTGAACGATGGTGTCATCAGGTCGCGGGTCCCATTTTCGTGGGTATAAAGAACAGAAAGTGTTTGTAAATACCCAAGCAACAGCCCTAAGCGACGATGGTCGTTCATGTCCGCAGTAAAGTATTAGGAATAACGCAATAGTTAATAGTGGCCTTGCTTTTTGATGAGAAATTTCAGACTCATGGGATCGTGGGATCGAGTTGCAAAGTCTACCTTCGTTGGAATGACAAGACTCATCCAGTTGACTACGCAGCTACATCGCGAGTCCTCAAAACCAAATTATCCACCAAGAATTATAACAACAGGCTGGGAAGAATGAACAAAAGCCGAGCACCGAGACATCCGAGATCAGCATTGGCAACTAGCTTGGCCTGGGATCGTGTTCTGGTCGGCGCTTGCTCAGGAACTGTGATGTCATTTCGTTGGCATGGTGGACTCTTTGACGTTGTATATACCCACGCGTCTAGCCAATGTGACCAATCAGAAGGGTCACTTCTGTCGATATTTTGACAGTATTGTTAGCGGCTACTCAACTCGGCATCAATGGCGACAATCAACAGCGACGCATCATTGATAATGGCTGGCGCATTTTCATCGAAGGGTTCTAAATTCGACAAGCCTTGACGCCGGCAGCCATAAAACCAAGACGCCGAGGACGGGAGAGGCGTAGATCTTCACACCAATCTCGGCACACAATTGAATTGTTTTTCGACTTCTTCAAGTCTTTGGACCTGCTAGAAACTTTTTCAAGTGGGAAACTCAATTCCTGCTCGGCACACAACATGACCGAGTCCTCCGATGATCAACAAGGGTCCCCCACGGGTCAAACCGAAGTCGATCGAACGAAAGAACACGAGCGATTGGGCAACGCGGAAAACGGCTTCACGAAATATTCACAACCTCACCATGCCGTCGGTTTCTGGGACCCGTCAATGAGAATGGTGCGGGCCCACGTCATCCGGCTCTGGATTCAGACAATTTTGATCCTCGTTGCCTTCATCTTCGGCGTACTGTCCCTGTACTGGGCAGTTCTTTTCCGCTCAGAAGCAAATACGAGGGCGATAGTGGTTCATGTTGTGGATTTTGACGGCCAAGTTGCTCCCCATCAGTCTGTCCAACCACTTGTTGGTCCGACGGTGACACGGACCGTTCAGAAGGCCCTGGACAGATCCGGTCCCTCGTTGGGGTGGACGATTCTTCCCCCTTCCGACTTCAACAATGACCCGATCGCTGTGAGACAGGCGGTTTACGATTGGGACAGCTGGGCAGCAGTGGTTGTTCACGCAAATGCCACTGCGGCACTGCAGGAGGCCGTCGCGACAGGCGATGCCAATTATGACCCTGCGGGCTCGTTACAGATCATTATGCAGACTGCACGAGACCAGACCACATACCAGAGCAATATTCAACCATACATCACACAGTTTACAGAGGAATTTGCCAAGGCATTCGGGAAACAGTGGGGACAGACCGTGATGTCTAACACGTCGTTGAACCGGGATAATCTGGCCAGAGCAGCCGCCGCCATCAACCCAGGAGTTGCGCCGTTGATGATTGATCTGCGTCCTTTCCAACCAGCCACTGCAGTTCCGGCCGTTAGCATTGGACTGATCTACCTCATCATCATGGCTTTCTTCTCTTTTTCCTTCTTCCTACCGATACACTCGGTACGTTGTGTGTTTTGTTGGCAAAGTTCCGAGATTGTCGTGCTGATACGTTTCCAGAAATACATTCAGCCCCAAGGGCACCCGCCACTGAAGTTTTGGCAGCTGATTGTGTGGCGCTGGGTCGCGACCATTGTAGCGTACTTCCTTATATCGTTGGCGTACAGCTTGATATCTCTCGCATTCCAGCTCCCCTTCGGCGCTCCCCCGGCTTCCCCGACGGAGCCAGCGCCACAAAGCGGTGCAACCGCATACGGAAGCGGCACTTTTCCGGTGTACTGGATGGTCAACTTCGCTGGCATGACGGCACTAGGACTCGCATGCGAGAATGTGGCAATGATTGTGGGACAGCCCTGGACGGCGCTCTGGCTCATATTCTGGGTCATCACCAACGTCTCGACGTCTTTCTATGCCATGGACCTTTCTCCGGGGTTTTATTCGTGGGGATACGCTTGGCCTTTGCACCAGGTTGTCGAGGCCAGTAGACAACTGCTGTTCGACTTGCGCTCCGAGATTGGTCTCAACTTCGGGATCCTGTTTGCGTGGGCAGCTGCGAACACTGTCCTGTTTCCTATTTGCTGCTACTTCATGCGGTGGAAGATGGAACATGACAAAAGGAAAGCCGAGATTGAAAAAGATAGATATGTGGTCGAGACCGAGGACGGTGGCGAGGAAGAAGTGGAAAAGCCCGAGGGCCGAAAGCCTCCGATCCGGAAAAGAGGGTTTATGAGAGGCCTTTAAATGATTCGTACGATACGACTGAGGCCGTGCTGTTAATATGATCTGAAAGTATGCTAGACCAGCGTCGGTGTTTCCTCGTCAGACCGAGGACATAGTTTTCCCAAGCCACGCACGTGAACCATCAATAGCGTTTAGGTGAAATTATTTCAGCTGAGACTCTGAGTGGCTTGTGCCTGCATGGACTACCGAGACAATGTCTCAACAATTGAAGGCGTATTCAGTAGATCAGCCGCTAAAGTTGAGCTCCAAAAGAGGTTACTCCTTTAACAAAAATTAAGGTTGCCTGAATGGATGCTAACAAAATCAGCGCTAATACCCATGAGTCCACGATCATCAGCTATAAAGCCTCTTTAGACTTCACTGCATGTAACCATCCGCCAAGACCCTGAGATTAGTATCATCATTCGTGACCCACGATGGCACCTGGAGTATTCATTGTACCAGGCCTTTACGAAGGCAGTGCTTCCTTTCGCCCGCTTGTCAAGTGCCTGAAAAGGGCAGGCTTCCCCACGATCCACGTCGCGACGATCATCAGCGGTGGCACGTCCTCGAACCGACAGCCTCGAGGACTCATTATTCAAGACGAAACTAACGCCATTCGTAATGAGCTGGTTCCGTTCGTTGAGAAGTGTGGAAACGACGGAGTTATCATGGCTGTCCATTCCGCTGGTGGGTTCCTCGGAACTGGGGCCATGAATGGTTGATCTCAGACGGCATACGAAGATGAGGCGAAGGGAGGCGGTATTCGCCAAGTGGTAGCCTTCACCGCCGCTTTCTTACATGTCGGGTTTGAGCACAAGCCCCTTCCATTCAACGTGCACATCCTGCTTACTGTATAAGCTAATTCAACCCTGTGCAGGAAGAAAAGGGCATTCAGGTCCCTGTCGATGACATGGCGGTTTTCAACGACATGTCGCCGAAGGATGCCAAGCCATGGATCAAGAAGTTTGTGGGTCATCCGGCTCAGGGATGGGGAAGTAAAATTGAGTGTACCGGATTACAGGACGTACCGGTAGACTATATCATCTGTGAGACAGACCAAATCATCCCGTTGCAGATGTAGGAACCCGTCGCCGGTCTGGCGGAGACGAAGATTCACAGACTTGATGCCGGTCACATGGCTCAGCTGTCGAAGACAGAGGTGATTGTGGAGGCAATTCACAGAATGGAATAAGCGGTTTCAGAGTAAAGATTTCAATTCAGAAGATTGCCAAGCTAGAATGGATGGATCTCTGCATACTCGAACTTATATCCCATGTCCATGTTCTTTTGGAAGCGATGCAACTTGAAGTGAGAATATGGTCATTCAACGTGGATCAACCAAGAGCTGCAAGAGTTGCCCTGAAGCCACCGTTGGCGCTGACGGCGGCACCGTTCACCCATCTGCCCTCCTCGCTCGCAAGGAATCCAACAATGTAAGCGACATCCTCCGGTTCGCCGAATCTCGGCGCGGCAGAAATCTCAGCCAATGACTTGTCCTTGAAATCAGCCGGCATCGTGGATAGCAGCGACTGCAGAGCGTCCGTGGAAGTGGGACCGACGATGACGCTGTTGAACGTGACGGCCTTTTCCGACGAAAAGGAATCAGCAAAGGACCTCGTGAAGCTTTCGAGGGCGGCCTTGCTGGCGCCGTAGGTGATCAGGGGGTCCTTGCTTGCGTATTTTCCGGCCACGCTGGAAATGTTGATGACTCGGCCGCCGTACTCGGGAGCCGCGTGTTCCAAGTACGCCAAGGTAGTCGCCACGGGAGCATAGACGTTGGCGAGCATGACGGCGGAGAAACTGTCGGCGTCCAGCTCCGACATGGACTTGTAGCTCTCCATAGTGCCGAGAATGGCGTTGTTAACGAGTATGTCCACGGTGTCTACGCCGAGACCGGCGAGTGACTCCTTGACGACCTTCGGCCACACCTCTGCGTCGAGGGCATCTGCCTTGATGGCAACCGCTTTCTTGACACCCAAAGCGCGGCATTGCTCGATAGTGTCATCGGCGGCGGATTTGTTGGATACGTAGGTGACGGCAATGTTCTCGAGCCCTTTGCGAGCAAGGTGTACGGCAATTGCTTTGCCGATACCCCTGGATGCTCCCGTGACAATGGCTGTCTTGCCCGCTAGGGACCAGGGTTCGGCGCTGTTGATGGCTGCAGACATTGCGACGGATATCAGGTAAAAGAGGAATTCGCGATATAAGTGGGCTTGAAACGCAGTTGCTTGTTTACAATCAGGAATAATTCAAAAGAAAACCATCTGAGCCTGGCGCCCTTCCGCTGCTTTATACCTGTTCAACACATGCAGTCAGTGGGCTCATATCGATAGGATATTTCCAGATGACAAATGCGACGTTACATGCGCCATGGGAACAAATCTGAAAAGAGTGAGGAGGTCAGGCCAATAACGCGGGTCCGGAATAAGACATAACGGGGCCGGGTTAAGGCCATGTTGGCGAGTAAGCGGCTTGACGCAACACACAACGTCCGCGTCTCCGGGCTTACCTCCGAGCATAACGGAAGTAGGTAGGTAGTGTGGGTTTGGGCCCAAGCTTGAAGTAGAACATTTCAGACAGGCTTCATGCCTCGTAGTCAACAGCTTATTGATGGGAATGGTGAGAAAACCCCGCTTGCTGTTGCGGAGTTGCCCGGAGCTTCGGCTGAACGCGCTTAGGGGGGGGGGGGGCTTTCATAAGCTGTACGTTGGTCGAAAACAATCCAACGCCGAGACCCATGCAGCCCGGCCAGGTGGCAGGACATCTTGTCTTGTTCAGATATGCAAGGACTTCACTGTCTAATTCCGTTCCCGATCAAAAACAGATGATCCCGGTTGCAATAGCTTAAAGATGTGATCAGCCGTCGAGGATGGGAAGGAAACATGCGGGGCTCCCACCACCATTCCCACACAACGCAACATGTCTTCAGGCACCAATCTAATGCTGGAAACTAGCCTTAAGGTACTCACTCGTCTATAGCACCTGAATAGCATCAAGTGGTAAAGACCCATAATACATGTAAGCACGGATGGGGAATCTAACTTGAACACACAGCACAGAAACAACGTCAATTCCTTCGGTCCAATCTTTGCACGTCCAGGAAGCCTCCCAACATCTTCATTATAAGTAAATAAACAAGTCTCTTTTCAGAAACCAAGAAGAACCTTTCTCCAGGGGATCCTCTTTTTCTCGGTAGCATTGGTCGATTCTCGGTACCCCTCTTCCTGGACGTCATGCTGGCCCACAATGGCAAGGAACACGTCACTCAACGTCGTGGGACTGACGCTGTAATACTCAATCCCCAAAACCTCCTTGTTCTCTTCAAGCATCAAGATCAGCCGACCCATAACGCTGAGACCACCGTCCTGCCCAGCCTGTGGGCGTCCTCTGGCCTCATGGACCTGTTTGGCTCTCGCGAGAACATCGGCCGTAGGGGCTGAGAAACGCATCTGCCCATGATATGTGGCGGACTCAATGCTTGCATTGGGGAACATCATCTGCGCCCATTCACGCATGCGCTCCATCTCTTCCGTCGTCGAATGCGGTGCGGTACGGCAGACGAGGTGGACGTACAGCGAGTCACCGAACCGAGATCGTAACGCCTGGACATCGCCAACGGCCAACATGCGCTGTGCGATAATGCCGGCGCGGTTGGCCAGGGCATCTGCCTCTTCCATGCTGTGTGTCGTGAGGAGAATAGATCTGCCGGGAACGATGGTGCTCAAGGTGCGCCACATTGTTCGTTTCGCTGCCGCATCAAGTCCCGACGATGGCTCGTCGAGAAGGATGACGGATGGGTTCCCGGTAAGTGCAATCCCTAGAGAGAGCTTGCGCTTGTTGCCCCCGGAAAGATGCTGTGCCATTGTGTTGACGTGTGCATCGAGGCCAACCGCACGTACGACGGCTTCAACTTGATACTCGACATCAGCAATACCACGGATCCGAGCGTAATGACGAAGGTGCTCCAGAACAGTCATGGAGTCGATGGCGTCGAATTGTGGACATACGCCGAGGTTCGATCGTGCGAGGGCCCGTTGATTGGTGATAGAGACTTGCTCAACGAAGATGCCGCCTCCATTCTTGCTTGGTTGAATGTCACCTTGAATGAGAGAGATTGCCGTTGACTTGCCAGCGCCATTGGGGCCGAGCAAAGCAAACACCTCCCCGTGCCGGACGTTGAAAGTAACGTCGTCGACCGCAGTGAATTTGCCGAACTTTTTCGTCAAATGCTTGACTTCTAGGCCATTTATCGAATCGGTCGCCTGGTCGTCAGTATTCTCGTTCGTCACGTTGCGTTCTTGCCCAATGTATAACTGCTCTGTGTCCATGCTGGAGCCTTTCTTTCGACTGAAGAAAGCTGGGATCTTATTGCCGCTGTCGTACCAGAGGAGACCACTGAAGAGGATGACAGCCTGAATACAAAGATAGAGAATCGGGCCTCCGTAAGCGTTCAAGGCGCCGGGGTCGGTGTAGAAATCGGCACCATCGCACGCAAGATTGAACGTGTTCAAACCGACTATTAGGGCCCTGCACACATTTGCAACAGGGAAGAAAGCAGCAATGGTATAGTGACCGATGCGAATGTTTCGGTCGCTGGCGGTTGCGGGCGAGAACGTGAGAATGTAGAGGAAGGCGATGAGGTAGATTCCAATTCCCACGCTGTTATACGCCATGATCGCAGCAAAGGTGGCCACCTGGCTGTCAAGAAAGAGTGAAAAGACATATGAAAGAAAAGTCGAGGTGAGGCCGTACAGAACGAAGACCGGGAACAGATAAGCAGGCGCGTACCAAATGTCTGATGCCGCCACGAATATACCGCCTGCGATGAGGAGTGCAATGACGAAGATCCCATAGTCAAAAATGACATGGGCTGACCACAAGGACAACGATTGTACTCCACTAGAGTATTGTAGCCCACGAACGTTGGATCGTCTTTCCGCGTTTGGGTATAATCCGAAGAACGCTGGAACAATGGAGAGCACAATGCTGAAGAATATAGCGAGCTGGACAGTGTCGAGAGTAGAGGGGCTGAAGGGGTTGTCGAAAGGAATATACCTGGTCGCAATGCTAGTGTTTGTCCCTGCGACGCTGAGAAGATTCTGAGCAGTGACAGCCGCCGGTATGGCTCTGTTATCTCCTGTGTCCGCTCTCCATGCCACAGTCGATGGGCCATCATCCGTGCTGGCCCAGAACCCGCCTGGCATAATGTTCTTGCGTTCGCTTTCGACGTACTCACGGAGGTTTTGTTCGGAGGTGACATATTCCAAGGTGAAATTGTTTGATTCGCCTGGAATCAAATCGGCAATAATGGAGTTGAACACGGTGCTCTCATTCACTACAGTCGGTCCAGCAGCAATATGAAGATTTCGCATGACCTCGTCGTACCTGTGGCTATTACCTCCTTGGTTCGAGGCGTTCGGAATGCAAGAAGACTGGCTTTCGTTGTTGATGAGAAGTTGCATGATTGCCGCAGACACGATCGGAATGAGGAATGCGGCAGCGAAAGGAATCCAATTCGTCTTGAAAAGGGTCACGCGTTTGTGAACCAGGACGGTCATTTGTTTGGCGAAACCAGTCCGACGGCCCGATTGCAGCCCCAAGGAGTTGCGTCCGTCGTTTGCCATGCCCTTCTCGGCGATTTGCCCCGAATCATCAGAGAACTTGGCTCCGGGGCCGGCTCGGGATTGAGGACCTTCATCTCGAACCTCCTCCGCCACGTGGAGAAACACATCTTCGATGGTGGGGCTGTTGATCTTGTAGGGAAGACGAGCTGTTTCGAGGTGGCGGATGACTTCAGCTGCAAGTTGTGATGACGGCGCTGTGTAGACGATGGTGTTTGCTGACACCTTCAAGTCGACGCCAGGGACGTCGGGGGTCCCTCTCACATGCTTGGGGTCCATAACATGGATACGATAGCCAGCCCCGAGCGAATTCTTCAGCGCGACCGGCGAGCCTTCAGCTCTCAGAACGCCTTTCGAAAGAATTGCAATCTCGTCAGCGAGCAGCTCAGCCTCGTCGAGAAAATGCGTTGTCAAAATGATGGTTCGTTTGGCCCTCTCGGACAGGAGAATATCCCATATCTTCCTTCGAGACAGTGCGTCAATACCGGAAGAAACCTCGTCAATGCAGCAAACGGCGCTGCCACCGGTCAACATCATACCGAGCTGCAGCTTACGCTTCTGGCCACCGGATAAGGTTTTGGATCGGGCCCTCTTCTTCGACTCTAGGCCTATGGTGTTGATCAGGTGGGAGATGTCGTCGTTCCCATGCTTAGAGCCCGTAGATTTGAGTTGGTTGAAGATCCGGATGTGTTCCGAAACCGTTAACTCGTCCCAAAGGACATTCTTTTGGGGCGCGATGCCAATACCACCAGAGGCATCGATAGAGACGCTTCCGCTGTTGAAGCGACTTATGCCGGCTATGGCGTCGAGAGTTGTACTTTTACCGCTGCCGTTCGCACCGAGGAGAGCAAGAATCTGCCCCCTCTTCGCCGTAAGACTGAGATTATCGACAGCCACAGTTGGTACTCGGGGTTTGGAGGCGAACGAAAAGATGCGTCGGAAAAGGCTCGGCTGATAGACCTTGGTGAGATTCTCGACGAAAACGGCTTCTTGAGGTGGAGGACCATCGCCTCTGTATAGTCTCCGGCTTTCCGAGCCGACGCCGTGGATCAGTCGCTCGAGAACGGCGGCCAGGATGGGGTAGACAACGACTTGTATGATGAAGAAGATCCAGAACACGATGCCGGGCAATGTCGAAGCACCAGTAGGAGGAGCCTTGACCATGTTCATGGGTTTGCCCTCGGCTTCGAAACGAGCAATCGAAATGATGAAGAAAACAAAGGTGCAGGGAGTGAAGAGAAGGCTCAAGGCGGCGACCGCGCCTGTTGTAGGGTCAGGAATGGCTTGTGCCAGGACACCAAGAAGGACATAAACCAGAGAGTTGACGACACCAGACAGCTGAGCCTTTTTAAAGAAGGTGGCGCCAAAGATTGCCTGAGAGGTTAAGGCAAGACCCCCTAGGACGAAGAAAAAGAGAACGATGCCGATGTTTGTTTCCTTCCATATTATCATCCTGGAAATGATGGAAGCAATGACCCAGCCAGGAAAGTAAATGGTACCAAAGGAGTAGAAGTTGGCGACCATGCGAGCGATTTGGGGCTCCCATTCGTATCGAATCGACATCATGGCGTCGATAAGCTGCGAAAGACCTTTTTCTCGTTCTGTTGCGACATGCCCAGGAAGATGGTAGCTGATGCCTATCAAGGCGAGAACGAATGACACCGCGAGATAGTCGATGAAGCGTTTCTGATATTCCTTTCGCACCGAAGCTTGACGCTCGTCCTCAGTCTCGTCCGTGAAGCCCCATTCTCGCTGGTCGTTGAAAGGATCCAACCCTCCGTTGGTGTCGTTCAGGCGCAGAATGGCAGAGTCTACTGCCCGTTGAAGAGGCAGAATATAGACCTGAGCATCGTTGTCATTCTTTTCGACATCGAACTTTCCACCCAGAGCGGGATCTGCGCGAATCGTGTAGTTCCACTTGTCCTCGCCCCCCCCATTTGGGGAGGAATTGAACACGACTGCACCGTAGCATGATGTAGTTCCTCGCGCAGCCGTCCGGCAGGTGGCTCTCAATTCGTCGTCGTTCGTTACAGTTATGGCGTGCTTACCGGCAGCAGAAACTTGGTGGGAAAGAGTTGTAATTATGCGCTCAATATCGCCACCAGTGTTGCCATTGTTAACGAAGACAACGTTGTCTCGGGAGCTGTCGGCGGCCGAAAGACCATCTCGAAGGGATCGGATCGGTCTTGGCTCGGCAATACCATAATCGCTTCGAGGGCTGCCGATATGCCCACTGATGCCCAGATAGACTGTGAGGAGAACAGGCAGGAGCAAAGCGGTGTAGATTGTCGAAGTCGGATGTCGAGCGAGAAGAATTATGTAGTTCTTGACGGTCAAGGTATTGATGTGGCGGACCAGAGCAGACCTTGGTGCCGCCATCGAGGCTGTTGAAGGGTAACTCAGCTAGTGCGGTGTGCGCTGAATCGTGAACGTCAGCTGTTCGAAGTAGTGTACGACTGGATCTTTGGCAATCAGACGCCGTATCTTTGCTGTTAATGTATGGTAGGTGTGTCCTACTCCTCGACACTCGAAAGAAGATTGAATGGCTAGACTGGGACACCAATGTTGTTTGTGGGACGGACTCTGGGGAGTTGATGGACTCTTCAGAACTCTGTCTCAACTTTCTGTCACAATGTGCGCTTTTGAGGAATTTCGACGACAATTGAATGCCGCACGCAGCGTACGTATTGGTGTTCTTAATAGAGCGAGAGGACCTCTCTACCTGGATTGTGTGATGCACTCACACTTTGGGCTAGGCATTCAGTCGCACCGCCACGATTGAATTTTCCCAATCGGGCTACTGGATATCCACGAACCTTGAAATTTCTGTAAGCTACGAAAGTCGTCTTCGAGTAACGGCGATTGGGACAGAGAGGGGGAGTTGGGCGACATCCCCTTGACACTAAACAAGATAGTACCATGTGGGCGGGACAACCTCATTCGGCGTCAAATACTGCTGATAGCATAATGATTGGACAAGTCCCAAGTCAAGGAATCGGCAGGGCTGCGAGAAGCGCCGTATTCGTCGGGTTGAAAGTCGCACGCAGAATGTTTGCGTCGCAGAGTTATACACAATCACTTCCAATATCCCAACAGAGTTAGCTTCAACTCTCGGCGGTCTCAACCACGAACGGTGATATGACGGCATTTAGTGCTTAGTTGGAGGGGGAAAAACATTTCTCGGGCGGGCGAGGTCTGCCTTGCCTTGCTGACTGCGTGGACTAAGCGAGGATTACTCCCATTTCCCCCTTCGGGATAGGTGGCCGGCCACTGGCCCGGGGCAACCCGTTATTTTCGGTCGGCCAGGCGGCTGGCTTTCCGCGGATGAGGTTGCTGGTTCCTGTGAGTGAAATCGGAATCTCGAGGGCCCCGTGTCGTCGATCGCGGCCCCAATGTCCCAGGGGTCGCCAAGAGTCTTGATCGCCGTGATGGTTTACTTCGAAGAGGCAGATGTCGCGGGAAACGAATTTTCCCATTGTGGAATATCGCCATTATCCAAATCTTATGTACATGGCGGCTGACCGGTTTCACGCCGAAATATTACTGAGAAGCCCAAATGCTCATCGCTGGAAATGAGGTGGCGCTGGCTCCGTGCAAAAAAGACCATGAGAATTTTATCCTACAGGTTCGCCCTGCTAAACGGGTCTCCTTTCATCGCCTCCTCGACCTCCTTGTATGCGTCGTACCCAAACAGCCATGGCTGAACCTCAGGACACGACCACCTGCTGGGAAACCCGCCCTTCACTTCTTTGCCAAGCTGCGAAAGGAATACTTGATCTCTGGCCTCTTGCTCGGGCCCATCAGGCATATGGAATGCCTCCCGCTGAAAGAAAAGTCAGACGTTTCCTCCGGGTCGACGTTGGAGAAGAGCAACAAGTTGTACTCACCTGCTTGAAGGTTTCTCTGACAATAGACTCGCCCCTGGCCTTGCGCAGCTTCTCGTACAGCCTCAAGGCGACCGGCAGTTGCGACTTGGAAGTGATGTGTCCCAGCAAGAGCCCAAGGACAGCGCCGTCTTCGACCGCCGAGTTTGCACCTTGGGCGAGATATGGGAGCATAGGATGGCATGCGTCACCACTTCATGAAAGCATTAGTCTCCTATTGCGCGTGAGGTTCATTTCGGCCGGGCAAAAGCTTACACAAATACGAAGTTGGACTTGTCATTCACCCAGGACGGGAGTTCTTCACCTGTGATATTGGTCAGTACACAGAATGCACGAGTGGCCTCGATCTCATCCAGACTCACGGTGCATTAGCTTCCATTTCTCGACACTGTCGACGGCATTGAGGAATTTCTGCAGGATTGGATCCCATCCCCTGAACCGATTTCTCATCTCCTGGACCGAGCCGGCTTGGCGAGTGACACCCTTTGGCAGGTCATCGGGCGTGAGCAGCACCAGGTTGTACATCTTCTCTGCTCTCATCGAATAACCGACGCAATGCGCGCCGGGCCCAATCCAGAAGTGCACCGAAGGCTTCGCGATCCATTCTTTTAGCTCCGGGTCTGTAATGTCATCGATGTTGAGAACAACGCGGTAGGCCAAGTCCCCTGTCGCCAGTGGCGGATCGTCCGCCTTCAAGTAGCACGCCCTGGATCGAGACCACAACCCGTCAGCGGCAACGATGAGGTCGGCTCTAGCCTTGACGCCGGACTGTGTTGTGAGTTCTGCAACGTCGAAATCAATGTTGTCCACCTTTTCACCGAGCTTGAACTGCACGCCAAGATCCTTGGCGCGGTCGTACAGGGAAAGCTGCAAGTCGACCCGGTGAAGATCGATGAATGGGGCTTGGTACTTTGCGCGGATGTTCTTGTTGAAGTTCTCTTCCTTGACCAATACTTGACCCGAGTAGCGGTGAACGATGAGAGATGTTGGTTCAGAGGCTGATTTCCACAGTCTCTCCGGAAGACCCCATTTCTGAAGAATGCGGGTGGAGTTTGGTGTTACCTGCAGTCCTGCTCCAACCTGGAATTGGCGGGGTTAAAACACTAGGCCTCTTCGTTGCATCGAAGGAGACTCATACCTCAAGAAGTTCCTTGGCGGATTCAAAGACCGTCACTCGGTGTCCCGAGAGAGCTGCGGCTATTGCCGTGGCAAGGCCGCTGAGACCAGCGCCGACGACTATGATATCCAGCTGGACTGGTGATCTCTTATGAGCGGTGACCTGCATCTCATTGTTAGTCCAGAGTTAAAATGCCAAAAGCTGCGCGCGGAGCCATCCAAGTGTGGGAAAACTCACAGCCATATTCTCGCTGGTGTTCTCAGTTGGTGACGCTGACGACTTTGAAAATATCCAAGAGTTGAACCGCTTAAACATGTTTGTCGCTGTTCGACACTGACGGGATGCAAGCCTGAATAAGGGCGAAGAAGGAAAGTTGGAGTTCAGGCGCGATGGCAGGAGTCCCTTACCGTCCAAATCGGACAAATATTGCGGTGGACAGCTCGATCCAAGTATTCAACCCATGTTCTTCAATCTCTTTGGGAGATTTTCGGCAAGTCCAGTTTGGCCCCTAATAAATCTACCGTCATGGCTTCCCCGGAGATCCCCCACAAACGGAGACGCGGTAGCGTGCCGCCGGGGATTCTGGGTGGACGCTGGTGGACGGCCAGAGCGGGAAGTCCGGGGCTCGGGTTTTCCGCACATCGCTCTCCAGTATCCACGAAATCCACTGGAATCAAGCCGAATGGCATGATAAAGAAGCATAGAGGCGTATATCCGGTTGCGGAGGCGAAGTCGGCAAAGCCGGCACGAGTTTCCTCTGGTGGGTGGAGAGTCTTCTGGAATGGTCAGCAGCAGCCAGTGTTTCGGCGATTCGTATAAGCGAGATAGCCGTGCCATCAGCTGCCGAATATCTCGACCCGTTGTCAGCGGTTTCGGGATCTAGGCACGGCACGTCACACATTATCAGAGACGTCAAACTTTAGAAACTCACTGATCAACATTTTGGAAACGAAACTCAAGTACGTTTTCAGACTGTTTTCCAGAGCACACGTACTTGATTGCATACTACCTGTCCTGTCTCTCACATTCATTACCCCTCCCTCAACCCCGCACCAATGTCGCCCAAAGGCCCCTACAAGTTGGTCACTGTCAACACCGCACCAGAGCGTGCGAAGCGTCTAGTTGGTCGCATGATCGAGGCTCTCAAAGACCGATACACAATTGAGCATGTTGCCAACTGCGAGAGTGAGTGATCCGATGTCATTCGATTCTCCTCGGCTGACAGCTCGATTAGGGATAGATGAGGTTGAAGGCAAGGTGAAGGAACACCAGCCCGACGTCCTGGTGAGCTCGACATTGACACCATATGTTGATCCTGTATTTACTGACCCTGTCGACTAGTTTTGCGCCTCTATGTGGACGGCGGATGAGGCCAATCAAATCTTGTCTACGGCGAGATCGATCAAGCCTGACATCAAGACGCATGCTATCCCGCACGGCCTCCAGGTTGAGAGAGGGCCGGATGCCATTGTCGAGCATCTCCTCGAGAAGGTCCCCCTTCTGCTTGAGCAGTGAAAATGCTTCAAAATGCTTGTAGCTTGGAAATTATGAAAAATTGATACCGATTCTGAGGACCGACGGTTCAAGTTGCAAGGGGAAAATGACATGCATTTTCTTGGCTGTGAATCTAGGTACATCTAATGAAGATTCTGCACAGAACCCAGGCTGGGGAGAAAAGAGTATCGACTCATGTTTTTGGTCGTTAGCCACTTATACTCTTTATAGCTAGAGCGAATCGACATTGTGAAGTATGAACACCCCTGGGTCCTGGATAAGGTCGACTCGGAGCCTAATACAGACAAGTGCAAATGCCGCATTTATTTGGATAAATCTTACTCAGTCTGTGGCTGTGTGCCGCCCCTCACCTGCTTGCACGATCTAATCATGAGATGGCCAAGAGTTTCTCGTCAATTTCAAACGAATTGCGCATCGAACTTCATTATGAAGGATCCATGGGTGAATTTCAACAACTATCATCGAGCCTCTAGAGTGAGCACTTCATTTCGTTTTGAATCTATTGTCCAACAGCCGAGACACCCTCATTCTGGAAAACATTGACCAATGTTCCAATGTGAGGCAGAATCTCAACACGGAACTCATCTCCGTCCTTCAGTGTTACCTTGGGCTTGCGCCCAAGACCAACACCAGCAGGTGTGCCGGTGATGATGACGGTACCAGCTGGGAGGGTCGTGCTCTGGGACAGGAAGCTGATGATTTTCGGGATGCCGAAGATGAGATCACTGTTGTGTTGTCAGAAAGAATCCACGCAAGAGATATTCACGCATGGCGGGGTGAACGAACTCAATACCACTCTCCTGGAGCACTTCACCGTTCCTCAGGCCGCGCATCTTCAGCTTGGTCGGGTCCGGGATGACGTCCTTGGAGACCAAGGTTGGCCCTGATGATTCCATGTCAGTCTTCTTACTTCATGATGGAATGAAGGCAAACTCACCCAAGGGGCATGAGCCGTCGAAGCCCTTGGCAAAGCACCACTGGGACTGGTTCATCTGATACGTTCGGCTGGACACATCGTTGCACGCAGTGTAACCAAGCACGTAGTCCATGGCGTTTGCCTCGGAAACATTCTTGCATGTCTTTCCAATGACGACGGCAAGCTCAGATTCATAGTCACCGCAGTCATCGACTTGAGTGAGGAGAGGCAGGACGGTTGGCTCGGGCCAAGGGTTACCCAACGCAGTATTAGGCTTCCTAAGAAAGACAATCAGCAACTCATTTCATGACATTCCGCGAGTCGATCAAAGACCTACAGGAATACGGTCGGGACGTCGGGCAGAGCAACGCCGACTTCTTTTGCGTGTTGGACATACTGCAAGTTTAGTCAGCTTCACTCACTGGTGGGAGCTTCACTCTGGGCTGGAGAGACGGCAACTCACGTTCAGTCCAATGCAGCGGATGGTGCCGACCTCGTCAGCTGACAGAGGTGACAGGACCCTGTCGATCACCACGCTCTGGTCGGTCTTGGAGCCTGGTTCCAGGACACTAGAGCCAGACCACACAATGGCCTTCACCTCCTCGCCATCACGAAGAGCCACGCCGACGTCGACGGAATCGGATTCCGGCTCTCCGATCAGAACCTTGTTGGGGGCATCGCGGGGGATGAATCTCGCGAGGCCTGGTCTATCGTCAGCGGACTCGCTCCTAGAGGCCTCGGGTGAGAGGAAACTGTGGGCTCACGGGTGAAGGACGATTGCGTGTTTGAAGCCATTGTTTTTGAAGACGCAAGGAAGACTGTTTCTCCGATTGAGACTCAAGCTGGTGAGAGGTCGTAAGATTGCAACTACCTGCTCTTCTTCAAATGGAAGTTCGGATGATGTTCGCAGTAGCGATACGTCTCCGAATCGTGGAATCCGACTGGGGGGGGCTCCCCGCACATTTGCCGATATTTGGGGGGTCACGGCTCGGAGGTCCGGGAAGTCAATCAGCCACTCGAAATGTCTTACTTCAGTACGCATCTGCTCATCGTCGGCGTTGTAGCGTTCCAGCTAATGCAGCGTCCGAGCAACACCATTGGCCAATCTCCCCCAGAGTTGGCGACAAGCGGAAAAGCCGGGCACATTCAGGGGCGCAGCTTTGGGGAGAGTGGGGGGAGATGCGAGGATGAGGGTGTAATGGTGAGGGGCCGGAAAGTGAGGGGTACTGGATGTCGGGGGCACATGGGCCGATGGTCTCCGACGTCAGCCATGTTGTTGGCGGCAGTTGACGAGTTTTTTGATGAAGTCTGTGTGAGATTCGTTGCTATTGACCCTATCTTCGTCTATTCTTGGCCCATCTGTTAGACTGTACTCTGGATATCTTTCCTTGTTATTACCTAGACCTGTCAAAGCTGCGTGAGCTTATCCAGGAAACATCTGTAGCCAACAAGAACATCAACGTTCCCGAACAGCGACGCCTGACAGTACCGATTTATTTTCGATCAGAATGGGAGGCGCAGATGATCAGGCCCTTCATAGCGGCGAGTACCGTCAACACTTGCCAGATCTCAGCATACCTCGCTTCACGACGATGCAGAAGCAGGATGCTCACGTTTACGCGAAAGCGTTCAAAGAGAGTGGAAACCCGCCATGGTTGTATGCCCTATATATGCACTGGCGCAATCTATTCAAGGAGCCATTTACTGGAATCACGACAGATGGTGAGTGAATGTTTTCGATAGCTTGGTCTCTCATGTCGGGGATCCAGAATGTCATAGTTGACGATTGTACTAGGTACGGTGAAGAGAGACCTTTTCCAGCTTGCAGACGAAGGGGTTCCAGTCCAAGAAATTGTCGAGGCAACACAGGCTGTGATCTCGCAACTGGATCCTAAACAGAAGGAGATTGTATCTTACCACGTCGACTCGCCCGAATGGCGTTCATGGTCCAACCCCGAGTTCCTGCTCAGCGACAAGGGTCTGCGACTCGATGAGCTGACACCGCAGCTGCGTGACAGCATTCTCAAAGTCTTGGAGAAGACACTCTCGCCGGAGGGTTATGCCAAGGCGCTGGGGGCGATGCGAGTCAACGGTTTCCTCGGTGAGCTGGTCAAGGCGCCGGCCATTTGCAACCAGTTCTCTTACAACTTTGTGCTTTTCGGCGAGCCCTCGGCAACCCGACCTTGGGGCTTTTCCTTCTACGGTCACCACCTGTGCCTCAACATCTTTCTGTACAAGAACCAGATCGTCGCGTCGCCGTGGTTCACGGGCGCCGAGCCGAATCTTGTCGACGACGGCCCGTACAAGGGCACCAGAATCCTCGAGACGGAGGAGAGGCTCGGTCTTCAGCTCATGCAGTCATTGCCCGGCAGTCTTCAGGGGAAAGCACAGACGTACAAGTTGCTGAAGGATCCGGCCATGCCAAAGGGGCGATGGAACCATGATGACCAACGGCATCTCTGCGGCGCGTATCGGGACAACCGGGTCGTGCCGTACGAGGGCGTACTCGTGTCGGACATGAAGCCGGAGCAGCAAGAGTTGGTTCTCGGGATTTTGGAGCAATATCTGCTCTACCTGCCCAGGAAAGCTCGCGATATTCGAATCAATCACGCAAAGTCCTTCTTCTCGGAGACTTATTTCAGCTGGATCGGCGGCTTCGGCGACCAGGATCCGTTTTATTACCGCATTCAGAGCCCCGTCATCTTGGTCGAGTTTGACCATCACTCTGGAGTGTTCTTGACGAACAAGGAGCCGGCCAAGTTCCACATCCACACCCTACTCCGTACTCCTAACGCCGGGGACTACGGCATGGCTCTTCGGCCACTCATTCCCGGAGTTGAACAGAACTTTGTTTGGGAGGGCTAGGTAGTGTCAGTAATTTACAATCCACCCTGATCCAAGAATGCATTACTGTGCTAGTATCGTCTGAGTGAATAACCCCATGGCTGAAATTCTAGCAGCATTTGGATTATCTGAGAGAATCGTCATTATCTTAACTCTTGATGAAAGCTGAGCCCTTCATAGTAAGAGACTGTGTCGAGGCGTATTATTATTATTGGAAATATTCCGGCTACACTTTTGAAATCTCAACTGGAACGAAAGACTAGTCTATCCTTTTCAAACAATAAACATCCTGAAAATAACTCTGGCGTTCCCAATCCTTTGAAAAAGTAATACATGTCATTGGTTCCATCGAATACAACGTCTTCATCTTTCTAGCTGCTTTTCCAACGTGCATTTCCTTCTATGACACCATCTTTCCCGCTCTGGCGCAATTGCCATGAAAGATCCGAAACGTCTGATGGGCTCCAGTCCTATGTCTGGGGACAAAAATCAACGACGGCTTGGGCAACAGTAGACCAGCACCACCTGTCAAGGCGAACTTGGTCACCTTTCATCGAGGCCCGAGGGCGGTGTTCTGAAGCTCTTAGCTTACTGCGAAAATTCTTTCCCCAACCTTGTTCCTTCTCATGGTGATATTGAATTACCTAAATCATCTCTCGTCGGACGACCACGGATGTCAAGTCGGTAGATTTTCAAAGCTTCTGTGCGAGTCGCGAGGTTGGTGTTACTCAACTGTTGCTGAAGGAATTGGGAGGATCGCTCTCCGACATGACATTGAAGTTGTGGAGCCTCGAATGCTCAGCTATCATTGAGAAGAACACCGGAAAAATCAGTCCCTCTTCCTACTATTGTTCATGCTTAGTTCAGGGCCGGTCAGACAACGAGGCCGCTTTTAGCGATTGCAAGGATCGGGCTTGGGCTGGGGTTTGTCCCAACGGCGTGGTTCCAACAACTGAGTCTGTTCCATAGCCACGCAAAGTCCGTTCAAGCTTTCTGGTGTTCTGATGGGCCTGTGGATGTCGGATGCAGCCGTGATACTGGCCAGGGATCGACACTCTCACCGGTCTTGCCGAGGCTTACCGAGTTCTCTCCACCGAAAGATCAAGTTTGCAGAATGCGTTTATTAAATTAAGAAGTCGCCATTTTCATCGACCTCAAACGCCATCTCAACTTATTACTGGCTTACTGAATTTCGTGCGTGTTGTATCTGCGACAGGGAAACTCCAAGCAGCCCTAAAGCCGAGGTCGTGGACGGGATAACCCCACTCATCTCTCAGATGGTTGCGGACAGTTCCGACATCGCCGTTCCATCCGACAATTGAAGCCTGACCTTAATACAGCCATCGATTGACGAGAGTTGTCCTTGTAGCGAGGGAGATTGATCATATCTGCAATTCAACCGAGTCGCAATCTTTTGCCTGTATTCCGCTCTCAAGAAGATGTCCACCCGTGCTCTCGAAGCGCTCCGCAAGTTCACAGCCTGTGACGTAAGTGCCCGAATGGTAGCTGCTAATCCAGTGACATTCCAATGCCGCTGCTGATCTAGCCTGATATATTGACAGAATGTTTGTCGTTTAGATTGGTGATGCGCTCGTCAAGTTAGAGTATCCTCAGGGCGGCTTCCTGGATGGCATCCGCATGTTCTCGCCTGGCCCCGGCACCCGCATCTTCGGCCCGGCAATTACGGTGCAGATGCTCGATGCAAGTGATACCTCGGCACCAAAGCTGGATAAGCATTTCGTGGACCATAATGAGGAGGGCAGCGTCATGTACATCCAACAGCCCAAGGGATTGCCCTCGGCGTGTTGGGGCGGACTGATGTCAACTCGTGCCAAGTACCTCGGCGCCCAGGGAGTCGTTATCGACGGGCGGATGAGAGATGTCGACGAGCACAACGAGATGGGGTTCCCCGTACGTAGATGCAAACGGATCAATGCCCTATCTGTTACCCGCACAACAGCTAACTTCGATGCTAGGTGTTCGCCCAAGGAACATCGATTCTAGGGTCAAACACGTTCACGGGAGCCACGAAGGTCAATGTGCCGCTTCAGTTCAAAGGTGATCTGTGGATCAACCCTGGCGATATTATAGTTGGAGACGCTGATGGCGTTGTTGTTACACCGCCATCGCTAGTCGAAAAGGTGGTTGCCCTCTGTCAAGAACGTGCAGAAGTTGACGAGAAGATGTTTGCCGAGTTGCGGAAGGGGGCGTCTATGGGAGATCTCGTCAAGACCTTGAGGAAAGAGAAATGAGCGCGGACGTAGGAACCGCAAGCGTACGGAAGAAATATCGCAACCCCAAATTGACAGGACGAATTTCAAGACTCATATACATTCTCTCGCCGTCACCATCCTCCACCAAGATTCATCCCAATAAGTGTCATGCTCTTGTAACAGCTTTTCCCATGCTGTGCTGCTATCAACATTTGTTGGTGCGTGCATAGTGCCCAGTTCGCATGTTCCATATTCATAAACAAGGTGGCTCAACCGGCTGCACTGGGCAATATGAACATCAATTCAGGGAACTGGCTTCGGACGTGACAACGTGGTTTATGGTGTAAGCTTCTATCCGAACAAGTTGCTGGGATTCTCAACCATCCTAAATGCCACTCCTCCTCCAATAGCCAGAAAAAGACGGCCAAGGGGTTGAATGAAACGCATTTATTGGGGTTGGAATCATCCGCAGTGCTATTGTATTGAAATGAAGCCCTGAGTACGCATGATATTCGGCGTTCATGGCCATCCTTATCACCTGTCTTGCCTGAATGAATACGAAGGTGTAGCTTTAAGTTCAATGGCTTTTTCCCCCCATTCTAAATACCCAGAGACAACGTTGATCTCTTGTAGATCGAACAAGAAGCACTATGTGGCTGAACGGTTTGATATGGAAGTGAACGTGGTATACTTGGCGATTATTGATCAGTCCCTGTCACATCTCAAGATGAGTAAGTGCCATTATTAGTCCTAAGTCTTCGGAAGTTGTTCACAAGCAAATTACACATCTTCTCAACGACACTACCCCATCCCAGGAGAGACTCCACAGTGCCTATTACCCCAGACCACGAGCCCCTTGTGAGGGATCTAAAAGTGCCTGGACCTTGACCACGACAAAGACCACAATGGTTGTCTTGCCGGTGGCTTAATTGTTTCCTCGGGGGCTTTAAAGCAGCCTAGGGATTGTTTCTCACTCAACGATACCTTGATATTTCGAAACAATCCTCCTATGGACAACATCAAAGAGCCATGGCCGACCATGGAGCCAGAAAGAAGCAAGAGCCAATGCAGGCCACTTCGGTTCATATTGACAACACAGTTGTCTCAGCCGAAAAGGACCTTTTTTCCGACAAGGATGCGGAAGAAAATGACTTTGACATGCCTGAGGAGGAGTATGCTGCTGTCGAGAAATGCTTGACGAGGAAACTGGACATGACTCTCGTTCCAGTTGTCTGGGTTCTCTACCTCTTCAATTATCTCGACCGGAATAACATCGCGTAAGTCGTCGTACCTCTTATTTGTTTCTTCACCCTTTTGTTTGCAAAGATTCCGAGTCGATAATAATGTTTGATTTCATAGTCAAGCGCGGCTAAGCACATTCGAGAAAGACCTTGGACTGGTCGGCAACCAGTTCAATGTCGGTAGGTCGTTAGACGATACTTTGAATCTTTGACCAAGCTAATCTCGG